>CH002809.1:1015449-1050259 GCA_000149265.1 Ciona savignyi | reverse complement strand
CATTACAGGTAAATACCTTAGATATTTATTAGTTACAATTTTTTTAAGAAATTTTAGTTACAATTTCGCTCAAAGATTACTAAATCAAAGCCCCTGTTATTAAAGACACCGTAGTAGTAATAAACACTCTTTGTTCTGTTAACCTTATTGTGAACACTTGGTTATCCAACGACTGTCCATATGATAACCCCACTTGCTCTTGTTGATAAAAAAGTGTAAACAAGTTGTTTAAAAGATAGAAATGCACTCTCCTTGGGCAACACTAGAAGGAGGGAAGGAGGGAAACTGCTGACTAAAATTACGCAAACTAATTTAAACCAATCCCTAAACACTAATCTCTACCCCAGAACCTTCAACCCCATGTTTAAAACTAACCCAAATGTCACAATCTTCATTTTAATGTATGGTTTCCCTCCTTCCCGCTTTCCCTCCTTTTAGTTTTCTCCCTATCCTTAGTGGTGAAAATGAGCAACTGAATCACATAGCAGTAACCCCTTCCCTTTCCACACAGGACGTACCCGTACAAACCACTCGTACACACAGAGGATCTCACCCATAGGTGGCACTTGTTAACAAACAAACACCATTATGAGCTCATCAACCAGGAACCTCGGGTCGGGTTGAATGGGGCTCGAAGGGTCGAAGTCGGTCAAGTGGAACAGCGAGCGAAACAACTCGTATCTGGTTTGTTATGTTTATGTCATAATCTGAGTATTTTATGTTTAAATTAACTGATTATGTTCGAAAGTAACAACTCCCATCATCAGAGATAATTTACACTGTGTTGATATAGCTGGCCAGATGGTTTTCAAATGACAGTAACCCCCAGACTATTACTGCCGGCTGTTTTTCGGGTTATTTTTTCGGCTAAGTCACTTAAGGTTAAAAGCTTCTGGACAAAAAACTATTGCAGAAATTATTTAGCTCCCTAGCGCCATCTTGCTGATCAAAGTCGGCTGTATACTTTTCTACTTCAGTAATTTTCGGCGCTGTCCACTTGAGTCTAAGTCGACAGCGGCGGTTAAAGGGTTATTAATACTAAGAAGTGGACTATCTTGAGGTTAATGACTTCATTTATATTATCATCTCACAGATGAAAAGTTTGAAATGAAAGACATCTTACAAAGATCTGATCCGTTCCATGGTACAACATACGTTGTCCATTTTGAGGTAAAATCAACTCTTCTATCATGTTTGTTGCACTTTTAAAAATTATAACTTTCGTCATGGGATAATTTTGTTCTGATTAAACTTGTATACCCATTTTTGTTTGAATGGTAACAACTTATTATAGAAGCAATTTTACGGTACCTCTAAATACTACAGGATTGCTTGGATCGCTTACTATACTTCGTAATTACAAAAGCCATGATATTAATGTTAGGGTTGGGGTTAAAGTTAGTTCTGGGGTTGAGATTAGTGTTTGGGACAGGGTAAGAATTACTTTCCACAGCAGTCTAAGTGATCCAAGCGATCCTGTAGTATTTATAGAGTTTGTATGTCTGCGTCTTCCCATGCGCAGGGATTAGACATGAATATCAGAGTTAGCAACCAAATGTTGTTACAGACAGATCAAAAACAAGGAGTGCTGCAAATGAGAAGACCCCACGTTGTTGGAAAACCAAAGCTTCTATCAATCAACCATGTAAACAATCAACAAATCATCAACATAATCTCCCCCATATCCAAGGTGACATTGCTTTGTTGTAATAGTTGTAGATTCCGATGCTAGTAAACAGAATGCACTGCTAATTAAATTTAATAATTGCCAAGAAAGCTGTTCAAAAAGCACCACGGAACAAATTCTGGTTGCATAGACAACACTCTAATGAAAAAGGTTTATTAATTTAGCATGTATACGGCAATGGAAGCTTGCCAACACATTGCATATGTTGCTTAATTAACGATTTCAGCCAACATTGTCAGATAATCGAAACCAAGGGAATTAAGACACAAGCAATCGTCAGATCACCTCATACCCAATGTCGGGTTACCGGAAGCTATTGCAGTGTGTTGTGTATGATAGACACGTTCCTTCAATTTGGTAGAACCCATTAATCCGCTGGATCTACGCAATGTCCATTAAGTGCCTTGCCCAAAGACACAAACGACTAGCTAAAAATCAGTTTCGCACCTGCAACCTTTCAATGGAAAGTGAAAACTATTCGTTGATTAATGAATAAAAGCACAATGTCGACCCTAGGATTTCCTTTTCTTAGGTTGGTAAAACAGCAAACTACTACCAATAATACGTAATCGTCTAAATATTCAGTCCGATAAGTCTCCACGTGTTTTGCTCCAAATATTAAACACCAGTATAAAAGGTGACCGAGAGATTCAACCTCTTCTTGGAGCGATATGAGCGGAACGTTCTCAACAACCCAAGCGCTGGTCCTGTCCGTATAATCTTCGTCATCTTCCGAGAAGAGGATGAGAAGAGTGGGAAGGACAACTCCGTTTCACATGTCACCAGCGTTTTGGACCAGTGGGTCTTCTTTGTTATGGTTAGGATAGGATAGGATATTCATCTTTATTCCCGTGAATGGGAAAACCAAGGGGGTTAACACACGGGCAATCGTCAGATCACCTCGCGCCCATCGTCGGGTTACCGGTTTGACTGCCAGTTAGCTGAATTTTTACTGCTTACCTCTTGCTATATTTTACTTAGGTGTTGCTTTAATTAGTACCCATGGCCATTATTTTTACTGCTTACCTCTTGCTATATTTTACTTAAGGTGTTGCTTTAATTAGTACCCATGTCCATTATTTTTACTGCTTACCTCTTGATGTATTTTACTTAGGTGTTGCTTTAATTAGTACCCATGTCCATTATTTTTACTGCTTACCTCTTGCTATATCTACTTAGAATTAGTACCCATGTCCATTATTTTTACTGCTTACCTCTTGCTATATTTTACTTAGGTGTTGCTTTAATTAGTGCCCATGTCCATTATTTTTACTGCTTACCTCTTGCTATATTTTATTTAGGTGTTGCTTTAATTAGTACCCATGTCCATTATTTTTACTGCTTACCTCTTGATGTATTTTATTTAGGTGTTGCTTTAATTAGTACCCATGGCCATAAGCGGCATTCAAAGGGAAGATTGGGTGGCTTACCCACCCTATCTTACCTCAGGAAATTATTACTTCTTTAATTGAATTGTTTTGTCTATTAACTTTACACATAAAAAAAACTGCCAACTTACTTCGCAAGCAATGACATTTTAAACTAATGCGGCCTGTATCAATGTACTGTCACTCTACACCTCTGTGGTAACTTCATAATTAAAATTTGTGAAAACACCAACAAATTCATTTGTATAATTTATGTTTTAAAGAAAAATGTAGACCCAACGCTACCAAACAAAATTGAAGTTATTTGTTGGCGGTATGGATATAATTTTTACTGTTGAGAAAGTTGATAGTCTGTAAACTAAATTCTAAGTCTTCACACAATCATAGAGTCCAAACAAAGAAACATTTTTTTAAGTTAATATATATTGTATAAGTCATGTAAGTCCATTGAAATAAAGGTAGACTCTCTAAACACTATTATTTACTCTGCTTCAAATATTCACGAAAATCATATAAATAAACAGGTTTCGAGCTCGCAACACTCGCGCGATGATCGAATATATCTTCACCAAGGGGGAGTTCAATCGAGCTGTTGGTTTGCATGCTGGTGTTATGCAGGTGGGTTCATTGTGGGTGTGAGTGTTTAATACTGTGATCGACTGTGGGCATGAGGTGTATTCGTGTGCTCGACTGTGAGCATGAGGTGTATTCGTGTGCTCGACTGTGGGCATGAGGTGTATTACTGTGCTCGACTGTGGGCATGAGGTGTATTACTGTCATTGACTGTGGGCATGAGGTGTATTACCGTGCTCGACTGTGGGCATGAGGTGTATTACTGTCATTGACTGTGGGCATGAGGTGTATTACTGAGCTCGACTGTGAGCTTGAGGTGTATTACTGTGCTCGACTGTGGGCAGGAGGTGTGTTACTGTGCTTGACTGTGGGCATGAGGTGTATTACTGTGCTTGACTGTGGGCATGGGGTGTATCACTGTGCTTGACTGTGGGCATGAGGTGTATTACTGTGCTTGACTGTGGGCATGAGGTGTGTTACTGTGCTTGACTGTGGGCATGAGGTGTATTACTGTGCTTGACTGTGGGCATGAGGTGTATCACTGTGCTTTACTGTGGGCATGAGGTGTGTTACTGTGGGCATGAGGTGTATCACTGTGCTTGACTGTGGGCATGAGGTGTATTACTGTCATTGACTGTGGGTATGAAAGTTTATTACTGTGATCGACTGTGGACTTGTGAATGTATCGGTGAGCTTAATTACAAGTTTATTACTTTTTACTTGACTAAACCATTCAACCTGGTCCCAACCCATTGGTACCTATATCGTTCAAATTATAGGTCATGCTTGATTATCCACACACTGTCATAACTTACCAACTGGGCTTTGAACATGAAGTGTATTACTGTGCATCTAAGCAAGCCACTTTACATTGCTAAAACCCATTGGTGTCTAACATTTCTTTTAAATTAATGGTCATGTGAGATTATCCACACACTGTATTAGCTAACTTAACTACAAGCACAAGTAACACTAGTTCTAGGGCAATATTAAAAAAAGGGAAAGAGGTAAGGTGGGAAACTGTACATTAAAATAGCGGAAACTAATTTAAATCCTTCCCTAAACACTAATCTCAACCCTAGAACTAACTCGAACAACCCCATGTTTAAAACTAACTCTAATGCCCTAATCTTCATTTTAGTTTCCCTCCTTACCGCTTTTCCTCTTTCCCTTATTTTAGTTTTCCCCGTAACACCATCAACCATGTTTTAACACTATCAACCATGCATGGTCAACCATGTTTTAACACCATCAACCATGCATGGTCAACCATGTTTTAACACCATCAACCATGCAGTGCAAAGACGATGAAATCGTTTTGTTCCTCGATGTGGATTTGAAGATCGGACCAGAGTTCTTGGGTCGAGTTCGGCGGAATACATTGCAGCACAAGCGAGTCATCTTCCCAATCATGTTCTCACAGGTATACTGCTTTGAACCCTGTGGTTGACCATATCATCGATAAAGTTAGTTACACGAAAACTGTATAGTGTATTTAGCATACTTAAATAACCAAGATAACCCCTACATGAGTATACGGTTATTGGACTAATTCTTGTGCAATACCGGAATTATTGCATTATAAATTTTAATTTAAATATATTCTTTAATGGCAGTCATTCTCTTGACTCATGTGTTGCAATATTGCTGGATTTAGTTATGTTTTTCTGTTTCTTTGATGGTCAATAATCATTGTTATCTTCGATTTAGTAAAGAAGTAAAGAAAAAAACTGTTATTTCAACATATTTTTTATCAAAGTAGAATGTGTGTGTGAGATAAACAAGAATATTGCCCCTATTAAAGCGCGTGGATGGGTTATGTTAATAATCATTGTTATCTTCATTTTAGTAATGACATCTTGAAAAAAACTATTTTTTAAACATATTTTTTGATTAAAGTAGAATGTGTGCGTAAGATACAGTAGAATAATTGCCCCTCTTATAACGCGTGGATGGGTTATGTTAATAATCATTGTTATCTTCATTTTAGTAATGACATCTTGAAAAAAACTTTTATTTAAACCTATTTTTTTGATTAAAGTAGAATGTGTGCGTAAGATACAGTAGAATAATTGCCCCTCTTATAACGCGTGGATGGGTTATGTTAATAATCATTGTTATCTTCATTTTAGTAATGACATCTTAAAAAAACTATTATTTAAACCTATTTTTTTTATTAAAGTAGAATGTGTGCGTAAGATACAGTAGAATAATTGCCCCTCTTATAACGCGTGGATGGGTTATGTTAATAATCATTGTTATCTTCATTTTAGTAATGACATCTTAAAAAAACTATTATTTAAACCTATTTTCTGATTAAAGTAGAATGTATGTGTAAGATACAGTAGAATAATTGCCCCTCTTATAACGCGTGGATGATTTAGAACTGTCTTTACCCTCACATTGCAGTATGACCCCGATATTCTTGATGCTGCGGCAGCAATTGACACCTCTATCTACCCCGACGTCGAGCACAAGGTGGACATCAACAAACAAAATGGGTTCTGGATTTATTATGCGTTTGGGGTAGCTGCCATGTACAAGTCCGATTATTTAAAGGTTGGGGGGTTCAGGTGAGTGATGTTTGGGTGTGGGTTGGGGTTTAGTAGATTGGGCGTTCAAGTAAAGGGATTGGGGTTTGGTAAGTTGAGGAATTTAGGGGCAGCTTGTGAGAATGTGGATGGGGTTCGGCACTCGGAATAATCTCCCTGAAAACGTGGATTACACGCTGTGAAGATACTCATGGTCATGGAGAGTGTCTGCCAGCACCACCTAGTAGGGATACTACCCGAAGTGAATTAATTTCCACATTGCACGTAGGGGTATCGGTCTAAGACCACCAACTCACGCTAAGCACACAATTTTGCTTTTTTGGCTAACCACCAAAAAAACGTTTAGTTAAGGAGTGTGGGGTTACAAATGGGGTTTGTTAAGTTGAGGGGGAAGTGTGTTCAGTTTAAAAGTGTTAAAATCTTTATATATGGGTTCATAAGTGTTTATATCTGGATATGGATTCGTAGGTTTGGAGTTCTGTTAAGTGGTGTTGAGCATACATTTGGTTTTAAGTTGAGTGTACTACACTGTAGTCGGTTTTGATGCTGCGTCTTTAAGTCCTATTTGTGGTTCATTGGTGATACTTACGTAGTTTTGGTTTAGGATAGGATAGGATATTCATGTTTATCCCTGTGCATGGGAAAACCAAGGGGGTTAACACACGGGTAATCGTCAGGGTGACCAGTCAACTGAACCCCTTACAACTGAACCCCTTACAACTGAACCCCTACAACTGAACCCCTTTACAACTGACCCCTTTTAACATAACCCTTTTAACTCCAAACCCCTTTCAGCCGTACCCCCGCCAACTAACCCCCTTCCACCTAACCCCTTTCAACCAAACCCCTTTCACCGGAACCCGGGTTTCCGTTGTCAGGGGTTTTAATTAAAGGGGTTCAATTGAAAAGGGGTTCACTTTTAAAGGGTTTTAGTTAAAAGGTGCTCAGTTACACAAGGGGTCTAATTTAAAGGGGTTCAGTTGTAAGGGTTCAGTTGTAAGGGGTTCAGTTGTAAGGGGTTCAGTTGTCATGGAACCAATCGTCAGATCACCTCGCGCCCACCGTCGGGTTACCAGAGCAATTGCAGTGTGTTGTGTATGATTCACATGTTCCTTTAATTAATCGACTGGATTCAGGCTTTACGCAATGTTTGTTAAGTGCCTTTCCCAAGGACACAATCAGCTAGCTATCACCATTTTCAAACGCGTCGCACTAAATTACCATGTTACCCACTGTTACGTCATTGTTTTATGACATTATTGATTATGACGTCACAGATTAGACATCCGGGGGTGGGGAGGAGAAGACGTTGATCTCTTGAAGAAGATGATAGCTCATCCGACTCTCGACGTCATGTCCATTGTCGATTATGACCTCATACATATATATCATAAACGAGGTTGTGACGTCACATTAGCAGCGGACCAATACGCGATGTGCGTAGGGGCGTGGGCGGAAACACTGGGTTCTCAACTCGAAGTTGGTACACTGTACTTGAATTCTCATAACGAGCTGTGATGACGTCATCATCACGTCATTAACACGTCATAGACGACATCTTCAAGCTGTATACACCCAACGGTAATGCAGTGAATAATAAACAGTTTGTAATGTCCAAACATACGTTTGAGCATTGAGAACATATCGACGTCGATATTTTGTAAGTCTGCTTATTTAAGTCGTTCCTGCATCCATCGCGTTATAGTTTATAAGTGATCCTTGCCTCAAAATGAAATGAAAATGAAAATATAATTCTGTATTTACATTAACAATTATTGTGCCATTAAACTAACGGCGTTCGGTTTTATTAATTTTTCTTTACAATTATATTGCTTAATCGAGACTGCTGTTTTATTTTGAATATTTATGCAATAAAAACAAATCATTTATTAGTAAAGAATACCTTGTTCAATTGCTTCTGTCTGTGTTTTTTAAACCGGGAGTTGTTTATTTACATAAAGTGACATCAACAACGAATAGGATTACATGTTTATTCCCGTAAGTGGGAAAACGCAATGAGCGTTAACACACGAACAATCGAATCGTCTTATCACCGCACGCCCAGCGTTGGGTTACTCGAGCCTTTTCAGTGTGTTGTGTATGATTAAAGTGGTACTTTAATTTAAAAGAACCAATCGTTCCACTGGCTTCAAGCAATGTCTTTCCCAATTGCACCACTGACTAGCCAGCGAACAGTTTCATATCTGTAACCCTTCGGCTAAAAATCGAGGAATTAACCGACTGGTCTATTCGGTCGGACCATGAACAAATTTTCGTCTGCATGAATTTGTTCGGCCACTGAAAAACCAATGTCTTCCATAACTGATTCAACAACTAAACCAATGATGATACTTAACTATGGCATTTATTCAAGTTGCACAGATTTAATGTAATTCGTAGGGTCGTCGAATTAGTATCAAATACTCGGTTAATTTGGTGCCCGAGTTATAATGAGCACTTTTTCTAAAACACAAAAAAGTTATTACACGAGCAATCACCAAATAACTCCGCGCCTATCGTTGTGGAGCTATTACAGAGAAAAAAACTATACAAGGCCCAGTGATATCCGTTGAATTCATGACCCAAATACACATCAGTCACACCAGTGGCTGTTCAGATCCTAAATCGCGTAGATTGCCTGCGACCCGCGGCCCACGCTCTAGCCGCCTTGGTTTACCAACCAGCTAAAAAAAAACACCTTTAAAACAAATTTCACGACTACTTACATACGAAATATTCTTTAATAACATCTATGCTTCGGCATTATTTCGAAAATGATCGTAAATATAATCAAACGACGTACATATGGTGACCTTTGGCTTTATGGCTCTACATACAAGTTGGGATATGACTTTTAATTCGGTCTACTATTTCTATGAGACTAAAATATCCCCTAAACAAAGACACAATACCTCAAACGTCACAAAACAATAAATCATGTGTTAAAATATGTTGGTTTTAATCTTATTATGTGTAATATCGGTGTGCAACGCGCAATGGGGATTTTCACAAGACCAGACTGAGATCTACGATTTAGTGGACGAAGTGAAATCAAATTTCTACGAATTTATCAATGTTGAACAGGTTAGTGACGTCAATGTTACCTATTGTAACGTTGTTTCCGGCTAGTGAAGAAACATCCGTACATCTTAACGCATTGATAGAACTTTTGTTATTTTCCTTTTCTTTTTACGTATTTCTTATAAGCTTAAGAAGCTTACAAAGTACCGTCCCAGTTATTAAGAAACCTCCTGCCAGTCTGTAAAGCCTGCTGTCCAAGACACATAAGACTCACCCATCAAAAATTTGATTAGGGTATACTAGTATGGCTTAACAGTCTCACTGTACAGTTTATTGTTTTTTTCGTCAAATTAAACTTTAATGACAAACTGTGATTTGCCGTAATTACTCCATTTTTATTTTCCTTGGCTGATGTAATTATAAATTTGACTGCTATGTTATAAACTTATCCACTTCACATTCACAAACACATAAAACAGCCACTGTGACATCTAAAACCTCTTGTGACTGTTCTCTTTTTAATGTTTTCTTTTCTTTGATTTAAAGTTGGGCTGTCATACAACAAAGTAGATTTAAACGACTTACAACTCCCTTTACCATTAATGGATATGGTTTTGTACAGTTTATATTAAACAGATTGTTCATAAACCAATTTTTCAACAATGTGCCTCATGCTAAAACATCTGCTTACAAGTTAGGTTGAGCTATTACCTTATGTCATTCGGGTGTAAAAAATGGGGAAAGTGTAGACCATTATTTGAAATAGGCCAAACAAAAAAATTCTACATGCATCCTTGCCTGTATGGAAAGTACGGCAGCTGCACACTCCAGTTTTTTTTCCCTGCGTCTTTTGCACACTTGAGCAATTTCACACACGCTCGCGAGCTGGCAGTATAAACATCGTATAATTTCCAATAAACTTGTAAACCTACCTCTGGACCTCGGGTAATTTACTTTCCGTACGTTTTTAGTTACGTATATAGATATGTTAGCTGACGGACACGAAAGATTGAGGATAGAATAATATGTTCTTTAAGATTTTGGTAAAACAGTTATGAAAAGGAAATTGTGTGCACACTTGAAGTGTGCACTCTTGGACGTTTGCACACTGCACACTTAAATATTTGGCGCGTGCACACTCGAGATCTCGGCGAAAATTGACGTACTTTCCATACGGGCATCCTTGCATGTATCCTTGGGTACATAACCATTCTAAACAAAACACTTATTGCTTAGGAATTTGACAATGATTGCAATAAAGTATTATGACCATTGGCTTTTTTGAACTTTTTTATCATCCACCAATTTTATCATCAACATTTCACACACTGTAAATACAACCAGCAACTCGACTGACACAAGTTGTCTTACAATACACACAAATAAAGCCTTGCTTCTTACACAACAGAATATATACGACAATCCACAAACGGGGTATTGTACATCTGTAATATTATTCGCCACCGAACTGCCGGCTTGTATTGTAAAACTTTGTTGATAATCCTTAAATTTACACCCACAAGGGTTATAAATGAACCATGCATATACACACTTTAAAAATCTCTAGCAACTCGACTTTCAATCAAAAGGTTGCAGGTGCGAAACTGGTCGCTAGATAGTCGGTTGTGTCCTTGGGCAAGGCACTTTACGGAATTTGCCTGAACCCAGCGGATTAATAGGTTTTACCAAATTAAAGGAACATGTTTATTACATATACAACCCACAGAAATAGCTCCGGTAACCCGACGGTGGGCGTGAGGTGATCTGATCATTGCCTGTGTGTTAACCCCCTTGGTTTTCCCATTTGCAGGGATAAACATGAATATCCTATCCCTATCATGAGGATATAGACTAAGTGCCCATTAATAATGCCCCGATTTACCTCTAAAATTTTTTGTTATAAAACAACTGTTTAGAATGCACAGTCATCGGAAATCCGCCGAGCTTACCGCAAACTGTCGCTCACCATGCACCCTGATAAAAACAAGACGGAGGGAGCTGAAGAGAACTTTCGAATTCTCGTTGCCATCTATGAGGTTTGTGGGATATAGGGAAAAATTAAGGTCAATTCGATGATTGTTGGATTGTGGTATTTGATATCAGTGACTTGATTAAAATTGTCAAAATTTTACCACGAAAGTTGCATCGTTGATTGAAATTTAAAACTTCTTTATCATCGTTAGGTTTTAAAGAACAAAGAGAAACGCGAGATTTACGACGATGTCTTGGTGAACGGACTTCCTGCTGCTTATTTATATGTCCCCAGGTATTGGGCTAAATACTGGTGACATCATCATATTGTCCGGCCGGTTGGTCTAACGGTTAAGTGCGTCACCTTTCAATCGAAAGGTTGCAGTTGCGAAACTGGTCGCTAGCTAGTCAGTTGTGTCCTTGGGCAAGGCACTTTACGGACATTGCCTGAACCCAGCGGATTAATGAGTTCTACCAAATTAAAGAAATGTGTCTATCATATACAACACACTGCAATAGCTCCGGTAACTTGACGGTGAACGCGAGGTGATCTGACGATTGCCCGTGTGTTAACGCCTCTTGGTTTTCCCATTCAAGGGGATAAACAGGAAAAACCTATACCACCATACCTACATGATGTATTACAGGCAAATCCGAAAGATGAGTTTGTACGAAGTTTCATTGATCATGTCAATTCTTGCAACTCTCGGACATTTCCTTTTCGTGTGGGTGGCTTATCTGGAACGCAAGCTGAATTTGGTGGGTTATGAGATTTGGAACCTTACGTTATATTATTATCATCAATTTTCATGTCACAGGAAGAGCAACTTCCAAAACTACAGAAACGAAGTCGGAAGAAGAAAAATGACGATGTGGATGATGAAATCCAAAAACTCAGGTTTCGTGCGACAATGTCCTTTGTTTTGGCCTTCCCAAGGGATATATATGACATCCATTCGCTAATAGTTATATTTATATGACTCGCCATGTGTTGAGGGTAGTATTTATGGCCCCTCATTCTCTGAGTATGATATTTATAGACCCCCGTTCACTAAATGCGGGAATATGATCCCAATTTTCCAAGAGTGATATTTTTTAACTAATTGTTGACAGCCCCACATTGTCTAAAAGGGTTGTCTCCCCATTTGTTGAGAATAATGTTTATGCACACCTTATCTGACTGTAATATATTTGTCAACATCCCCACAATATATATTCCTTCGGCCGGTTAGTCTGGCGGTAAAGTGCGTCTCCTTTCAATCGAAAGGTTGCAGGTGGCAAACTGAGTGCTAGCTAGTCGGTTGTGTCCTTGGGCAAGGCACTTTACGGACATTGCCTGAACCCAGCGGATTAGTGGCTTCTACCAAATTGAAGGAACGTATCAATCATATACAACAAACTGCAATAGCTTCGGTAACCTGACGGTGGACACTAGATGATCTGACGATTTCCCATGTGTTAACCCCCTTGGTTTTCCCATTCATAAGAATAAACATGAATATCCTATCCTATTTTATTATGATGCAGTGAGGTCTACTGTCCGAAGCCAAGCTGGGCCGACGTTTTGCCCATACTGCTCGCTCGTAAATTCTATTACTTCGTTGTTTGGTTGCCGGTGTTTTTGAGGTCGCAAAAAGAACAAAGACAATTGTTGGCCGAAGCAAATGCTGCATTGAAACTGTAAGTGACTTTTTTGGTTATGTTGTGAGTTGTGACTTTTGATCCCAAAAGACATCACATCCAATGGCCTCACACATGATTTTGTCATGTATGTTGTCTATGCGATGACATTACACACAATTACATATACCACGACATCACCCATGATGACATCACACACGATGACATCATACACGATGACATCACAGTAGATAATATCTACCACAATGACATCACACTAGATGATATCACCCATGATGACATCACACACGATGACATCACTCACGATGACATCACATATTATGAAACTACACAAAATGACAGAGAGCAGGAGCGAGAGGAGAAAGAGCGAAGGGAGTTGTTGGATCGGAGGAATGAAGCGAGGAGATTGAAGCAGCACAGAAACCAGATCAAGAAGGAGGAGTTCCTACTTGCTAAGCAAATGGTGGGTTGGGGGGTTATGTGGGGTGTTGGGGTTATGTGGGGGATTAAACATAGTTAAGTATTGTGGTGGGTTTGCAGGGTTGGATTGTGTGAGGGTTGGATAAGTTTGGGCAATGTGAAGTTTGTGTAGGGATCAGTTTTGTGAGGGGTCGGGTTTTATGGGAATCCATACAGAATTAGGGTTATGTCAATAGTTCTTGCAGAGTTAAGGTTATGTTGGCGTGTGTGATTGTTGGGGTTATATGGAAGGTTGTAGAGGGTAATGGTTATGTCAGTAGATGGGTTGTAACCTTTCTCTTTTTTTACTGAGCCAAGTTTCAAACCCATGATGGGCTCGTCACTTGGACCGTTTTTGTATTAGTCGGTATATGTATCGGTCTCACTAATTATTCGTCCACACGACCGTACAACCTCGCTTTTTACAGGGTGCCATGTCTGCCCCTCTTGCGCCATCAGTGTTCGAAGAGTCATCCACTTCAATTGAGGAAATCGATTCTATGTATGAAGAGCCGCGTAAGGTTTGTGATGTCATAATGGAAGTGATTGTGATGGCATGGTGGGTTTGTTACATATTTATGACATCACAGAGGTCAAAGAAAGGTGAATGGAGTGAAGACGACCAATCACAATTGGTTAAATTAATGGCGAAGTACCCAGGGGGGACGGAGGAACGTTGGGTCAAAATTTCGAAAGAAATCGGCCGATCTGTTCACGATGTCACCACTAGAGCGCGTATTTCAAGAAATATAGGTGATTTCTATGATGTCAGGTTGCCAATTATGGTTATTGTTTTTTTTTGCGAAACTGTAGATCTTAGTTATGTTATTTTTTTTTTATTTATTTTTTTTTACCGAGCCAAGTTTCGAACCCATGCTATGGCGGGCCTGTTACTTGGACTGTTTTTGTATAAGAGTCGGTATATGTATCGGTCACGTTTACCATTTGGCCACACGACCGTAAATCTTAGTTATGTTATATCCATAGGTCCGTCCAAACAATCAGTTGTGACATCAAAGCAACTGACCAAGACTAGATTGGTCATTCCTAATGATGACATCACTACTCGAAGCAATGGCTTGATAGGTGAGACAGAGCTGCATTGCGGCACTTATGTGGGGTTGCAGCAAGTTATTGGGAGTTGTTGTAACAGTGGGACTGATAATATGGATAGGATATTCATGTTTATCCCCGTGAATGGGAAACCATGGGGGTTAACACATGGAATCGTCAGATCACCTCGCGCCCATTGTCGGGTTACCGGAGCTATTGCAGTGTGTTGTATGATAGACATGTTCGTTTAATTTGGTAGAACCCATTAATCCGCTGGGTTCAGGCAATGTCCGTTAAGTGCCTTGTCCAAGGACACAACCGACTAGCTGGCGACCAGTTTCGCACCTGCAACCTTTCGACTGAAAGCCAGACTAACCGGCTGGACGAATATGTTCTAGGCAAAACTACCATACTTCTTATTACTTAACTACTAACATAATTACTGTACAAAAATATAGCAAAAGTTATGCAAACACCTCTAGAACATATCTTAGTTACAATGTTCCAAAAACTGAGGTAATGCTGAATAATTAGATGTCACATCTGTTTGTGACACATTTCATTCTTGCGGGTATAGGATAGGATATCCATATTTATCCCTGTGAATGGGAAAACCAAAGGGGTTAACACACGATCAATCGTCAGATCACCTTGCGCCCTACCTCGCGGGTTGGCTAACATTGGATTGTTTCATCTGTAATGACATTGTTATGTTAGAAGAGGAATCATCCGGACCTCAACTGAGGGATTCTCCTGAACCCGAAGAGGAAGACACCCTCTCATGGAGCCAACCTCAGCAAAAGCTGCTTGAAATGTCGCTCACACAGTTCCCCAAGTCGTCTGCGGAACGATGGGACAAAATCGCCAAGTGTGTCCCAGGGAAAAGCAAGGTTTGTATTCTGGTTGGGATGTCGTAAACCGCTTGTCTTGTCGGTTAGTCTGGCGGTTAAGTGCGTCGCCTTTCAATCGAAAGGTTGCAGGTGCGTACCTGGTCGCGAGCTAGTCGGTTGTGTCCTTGGCCAAGGAACTGTACGGACATTGCATGAACCCAGCAGATTAATGGGTTCTACCAAATTAAAGGAATGTGTGAATCATACACAACACACTGCAATAGCTTCGGTAACCCGACGGTGTTAACCCCTTGGTTTTCCCATTTACGGGAATAAACATGAATATCCTATCCTATCCTTACATTGCATTTTTCAGCAACAATGCATCGCGAGATATCGATTCTTGGCGGAAAAGATTTCACAGAAGAAGAAGTACAAATCATGACACAATAATACATTATTATTTCTATGTTCGGTTGTGGTTATGTTAGGATGCTAAAAGAATAGGATAGGATTATCATGTTTATTCCCGTGAATGGGAAAACCAAGGGGGTTACTACTCAGGCAATCGTCAGGTTTCGGACCAGCAACCCTTCGGTTAAAAGACGTCGCACTAAACCACCAGACTAACCGTTCAGACTGAGTTGGGGTTAATTCTTGATAATATTCGGATTATGTCCGCTTGTTCGTAGGCCTACGTAGTTGATTTGGTCAATAATATCTAGTTGAAGCTTACCAGTTTGTTAGCTGGTTATGGACGTTTTAACCCTCTGCTACTTTCAGTGTTTTGTAGTTAATAGATGCATTGCCATACTTTTTGTTTAACTAATAAATGCAGTCGGTTCCTATAAGTCTCGCCGAGGACATAGTCAGTGTTCAAATACGACTAGCAAGCGGCTGATGTCCATCTGGCTAACATCTGATCGTCCTTCCCTTTTTCCCTCCTTTTAGTGTTGCCCCGTTGTAAAACTACAGGTTGGTGTATGGTCCAGCGCGTTAATGCGCTAAAGGACATTTGGTCACTGCATTAGTTTAGTTTAGTTTATTTTTTGTTTCCACGATGAAAACATCAATCAGGATTTTTGAAAAAAAAATGGAAAACGGGAAAAAACGGCAAAACGACAGTCGTAAGAACACATCTAAAAAAACAAGCAATACATTAATGCTTGTTTTTGTTTAAATTCATGACAGCAAACACATGGATTAAAACCGGTTGGCTACTCATTAGGCTTTTTTTGCTTTGATTAAAATAAAGATAAAGATCTAATCATTTTCCTAAAAGTTTATAAAATAAACAAATGTTTATTAAGTTGTCTTGTGTTAACAATTTGGCACAACGCAAGATTTTTGACAAAAAAAAAACAAAATTACCATTTGAGTTTAATTGGACTGGTGTATAGCCATTTTCATACCGTATTTGCAACAAATGCACTTTAGTTAATCCACGCCGGCTGAGTTCATTTTTTTTATACTCACGACATCATTGTACTAAAAGCAGTTGTTTTCCGCCTACGTCATTATTTGCTTTATAAAGCGTTGTGCGATTACTTAAAACAAAACACACACAGCGACACAGACACACAACTTAATAAAGAATACAACTACGAGTGCTCTTTTCTGTTATTCCGATACATATACCGACTCTTATACAAAAAAACGGTCCTGGTGACGAGCCCATCATAGGATCGAAACTTAGTTCGGTCAAAAAAAGGTGGCCTTACGTAACACTCGACACGCTGTTTATCTTGCACAATTTTATTCAAGATTATAATTTTGTTAATTTAGATTTAAATAAGTTTACTGCTGCAAAAAGACTATTTTGCAGAACAACAAGAACAAAATTGGTCGCTAGCTAATTAGTTGTTTGCTTGTTGTACGGTCGTGTGGCCAAATGGTTAACGCGACCGATACATATACCTACTCCTATACAAAAACTGTCCGACTAAACGAGCCCACCATTGGTTTAAAACTTGGCTCGGTAAAAAAAGTTGTTTTCTTGGCAATGCAGCTAGCGGGCGTCGCTTGGACCCATCGGATTATTGTGTTGGATTGAAATGAAAAAAGTGTAAATTAGATACAACACACTATATAAATACGGTAACCCGACTTCTGCTCGTGTTTTTCTCATTTGGGTTTAGCAGCCACGTCTAATTTTAGCGAAATTTAATAATTTATTGATTTTGGACGTGTTCTAACGACTGTCGTTTTGCCGTTTTTACCGTTTTCCAAATTTTTATCAATAGTGCTGCTTCGTGTTTTCATCCGCGGAAACAAAAAATAAACTAAACTTATTTGGGTTTAAAACATAAATATCCTGGTCCAATTGATTCCCGGTAAACACCAGTAAACCTACACGGGTCTTCACTCTTAGATCAACAAAAGAATAAGTTGTATTAGCTAGTAAAAATCAGCTACGATAGTGATTATAATTATCGTAATATTTTATTTCGTCGTGGTAAATAGGGTATACGGTCGAAGGTCATCAAGTACCGATTCCACTCAAATAGTAATTTCCTATTCCACTATTTGCCTTCTATCAAGCACCAGCTAAAATTTTCGTTTTCAATAGAAGCAATACACGATTTGGATAGCATTGTTTCCGTTTTACTAAAGCCAAAAACTGATCGCGTAAAGTCCAATGGTAAAGCCGGAGATTGGTGCGTTTTAAATATCCAAACTTTAACAATTTAGTATCGAAATTGTCTTCAACCTTTTTCTATTTTATTCTCAGCTTTACTTGTTTTTATTACAGACTGCACGTGCTCACTATGAACAACTTACGAATATACACCTGGGTATGTAAACGTATAGTATTTATACCAGTCCGAATGTAGGGTAGGGTGCAGGGATAAGGATATCTTTCACTTTACAGGCAGGATATAAGCCATACAAATATGTTCGTTGGTTGTACCCGCCGGTCAAGTATTTGTGGTGAAGAGATGCTATCTTTTGAATTTTGTCGCCAATTTTCAGTTCAAGTTCGCACGTCCAACTTCTCATATCTTTCGTGGTACCTCTGTGTTTCGTGTCATTACATTTGATGAAGGAAGGGGGGTTGTGATCCAATATGGCAATCTGGTGTTGCTTCTTTTCGCCGCAGTAAGAATGCTGGTCATCTAAGCTAACTGTGTTAAAAGTAGGATCCATTGGTAAGGTCTGTCTCAGTTGGTAGACCAACCTTCCAATCTGAAACATTAAATTAATTTTTATTATTTTAAATTTTAAACAACTAGTTCTAAGTAATAAGAGTAACCGTAAGAATATACTGTGCTCACGGTACCCATCATTCTTGCAACGCTTTAAACCCGATTAAGACATTGCTGCAGTTTATGTTCAGACAATTAAGTTGCTGGGTTCGGACAAAGCCTGCTAATTGTTTGGCCCAAGCGCATAACTGACTGGATGACAGCTGCCCATCCTATATTGGCTTTAATTAATTGTATGACTAGGTAACGTATGAGTTCGCCGAGGTAACATACTGGCCAGGTTTACCCAAGTTCGGTCTTTCGTATTAATATAAAGGCAGACTACTTAAGCGATTTTGTCGTATAACTTACATTAGAAGAAAACGTCACGACCACAAAGTCACATTCTTTTAAAAGAAAAGTATCAAATAAGATACCGTTGATCGCCGAGTCGCTGTTTCTGTTCACTGCATTGAGCATGTAGTCATTGACATATGTAATGAACTTGTATTCCGGGTATCTGTTTTTAGGAGGTAAAAATAGTGATAGATCTTGTCGGATGGGAAATCAAATTTGTATGTACACTTGTGTGTTTTACTTTTAAACGATGATAAAAGGGCAGGGCAAAAAAGGAAACTGTTTTACTGAATAAAAGCACAAAACAGACACTCTCAAATATTAGGGGGTGTATTTCCCCGTTCTTTTTCCTCTTTTCGACACATAAATAATGAAGTCAATAGTATACTTTTCAAGTTGGCTATAAATCTATATTTAAAAGGAGGCTAATTCATGGTGTATTCGCCCAACTAACTGTTTTTCCGAATATGCCGAAAGAAATAAATAAAAAAAACATACTTTGTATTTGCTGACTTGACAAGTTCAGCATCATCTGTAGCAAGATAAACGCGTCTGATCACTTGCTCTTCAGGATGCTGCAGCATATACCGGTCGTACCAGCTTTCAACATGGTCCATGTACCTCTTAAGATCCAAATAATC
This sequence comes from Ciona savignyi, assembly GCA_000149265.1. NCBI lineage: Eukaryota > Metazoa > Chordata > Ascidiacea > Phlebobranchia > Cionidae > Ciona > Ciona savignyi. The sequence continues at coordinate 1,030,901 of CH002809.1, read as the reverse complement.
GGCTTCTCTGAGTTTATCTTTTCTCCTAACGTGGATCCTATTAGGAGAATTATATATAATTGTCCGACGATAATCGTGTATCAATCCTTTAATGTGGATTAATCAAAACCCTTACCCTGCTATCGGGTGGACGAATTTGATTTTTTCTTTCGCTTTTTCAAGTTTGCTCATAACTTGTTTCTGTAGGCGTACGATGTAACTGACGACTTGTCCTGTCCACCATGCGCTTGGGTCAGCGTGGACTCGTTTGATTCTCGGAAGAAGTTTATCCGGGATTGTCCCAGGACTAAAGTGTGAATGACTGGCAAATGGTCCGTTGATGGTTATGGTGACAACTTCACCTTTCTGTGAAGTTGCATCTTTCTGTATTTCAGCTGCAATATAAAGTCGTGCGATCACTTTTTATGAGTATGCATGACATAATTTAAGTATACTGTCGGTTTGCCGAATTTTCCTTTCGCATTAGTTCGGTTTGAATTGAATACGTTTTCTGGTCAGTGAATTTTATTTTACCTCAATGGATCGGAAGTTTAACTGTTATATTGTAGCAGTATCTTTAGTATTCAACATGTTGCATCTAACCTGGTTTTTCCGTTCGGTTGGTCTAGCGGTTTAGAGCGTCGCCTTTCAATCGACAGGTTGCAGGTGCGAAACTGGTCGCTAGCTAGTCGCTTGTGTCCTTAGGCAAGGCACTTTACGGAGATTGCATGAACCCAGCGGATTAATGGTTTCTACCAAATTGAAGGAACGTGTCTATCATATACAACACACTGCAATAGCTTCGGTAACCTGACGATGGGCGCTAGGTGATCTGACGATTGCCCGTGTGTTAACTCCCTTGGTTTTCCCATTCACGGGGATAATCATGAATATCCTACCCTATCCTCCTAACCGTTTCTTTTAAAGCATTCTCTTTTTCTTTTAAAGCATTCTCTCTCCTTAGAAATAGTTGTCACAAATTTACGAATCTTACCGGTGGAAATGCAACCTTTAACTTAGCGGTTACGTTATTGAACAAATTACTTTTTGCACATTTTCTAAACTAGGGTAAGTCGGGCTGTGTTTTTTTTCATTTACGGTAATAACATTATTCATACGTAACATTTATAAAGACAGTAAAACCAAACTCACATTTCCACTCCAGTGACTTTGCAAAATTTGTTCTATTGACACAAGTGTCACTCGGATATTTAAAAGTTGCGTTGATACCCGGATAGGCAATCAGTTGGTTCAAGTCATATTGCATCGATCTAGCTTCCCCCACGGCAACAAACATGCAAATTCCATACATGTGCACTATGCAACCGAACCCGCATGACGTGTGTTTCATCGAGCAGTGCAATTTATTTGCCCTTTGACAGTTTTTTGGGTTCTGGTGAAAACGTCTGACTGGTTAGTTCATTAGTAGGATATGTTGTGCTGTATTCTTAGAGATAAGATATCGAGTTAATTATTATTAAAGTTTATTACATTACCCCGCTAACCTTTGAATAAGCAGTACTAGAAGCCTGAAAATAACCTGAAAAACCTGTAGAAATATCCGGCCCGGTGGTCTAGCGGTTATGTGCGTCGCCTTTCAATCGAAAGGTTGCAGGTGCGAAACTGGTCGCTAGCCAGTCGTTTGTGTCCTTGGGCAAGGCACTTTACGGACATTGCCTGAACCTAGCGGAATAATGGGTTCTACCAAATTGAAGGAACGTGTCTATCATATACAACACACTGCAATAGCTCCGGTAACCCGACGATGGGCGCGAGGTGATCTGACGTTTGCCCGTGTGAAACCCCCCCCTAGGTTTTCCCATTCACGGGGATAAACATGAATATCCTATCCTATATTTACATCATATTGATCACTCTGCAATACCCGCCGTAACCTAACCGTTAAAGGTAATCTAATGAGCGCCTACTATCTTACAACCCAAACCAATGACTATAGTATGCCTACTCACATACCTGTGAAGTATGAATGATATTTTGAGCGATGTCATTTAGTTTTTGTATCTCTTCGTTGTCTTCTTTAGCCGACAAATTTCGAAGTAGCTCCAAATCGCTAATAAGGGAGCTGAAAATTTATAACAAATGAAATTTAAAATACCAATAGAGTATCGGATAGGATACTTATTTTATCCCACATAAAAAAATGCAAAGTAGTTGTTAAAACACCGGCAATACCTAGTTAAGAAGATATTCTTCTTTCCCGCAAAGCGTAACTTGGTGCTGACGTACTGACGGGGGGCAACGCTAAAAGAAGGAAAAGCGGAAAAAAGGGAAGAAGGGAAGGAGGAAAACTACTCACCAAAACTATGGAAATTAGTTTTACCCTTTTCCTAAACACTAATCTCAACCACAGAAATAACCCTAACTCCAACCCCATGTTTAAAACTAACTCTAATGCCATAATTATGGGTCCCATTTGAAAAAATGGGACACATATTGTTTTTGTCCGTTTTTTTTTTCTTTTTTTTTTTCTTTTTTTTTTTTCTTCGTCAAACGCTTGACAGGCATGGCATGGCGCCCCGACATCTACCAGAAGGAATAATGGAATCACAATGAAACTTGGTAATTTTTTAGACAACATGGCCTAGATATGCAGAAACCAAAATTTTTGGTAATAAATTTAGGGGAATTCCCCTTGGACGTTAAAAACCAAAACAATCATTTTTTTTAAAAAAATTAGCTTTTTAGGCCATAGCGCTTGAACGGCTGCTCCAATTTGAATCAAATTTGGTGGAATGTTAGTGCACTAGTCACTGATTTAACACTTAAAAGAAATAAAAAAATTACCTAGGGAAATACCCTAAAATTTAAACTTTTGCTGTTAAATGATAATTGTGACAGGCATGCTATGGCGCCCCGACATCTACCAGAAGGAATAATGGAATCGCAATGAAACTTGGTAATTTTTTAAACAACATGGCCTAGATATGCAGAAACCAAAATTTTGGGTGATAAATTAAGGGGAATTCCCCTGGGAGGTTAAAAACCAAAACGGTATTTTTTATGAAAAATTGCGCTTTTTGTGGCATAGCGCTTGAACGGCTGCTCCAATTTGAATAAGATTGGGTGGAATGTAAGTGCATTAGTGACTGATTTATCACTTAAAAGAAATAAAAAATTTACTTAGCGAAATACCCCAAAAATTAGATTTTGTTCTGAAATTATGATTGTAACAGGCATGCCATGTCGCCCCAACATCTACCAGAACGAATAATGTAATCGTAATAAAACTTAGCCATTCGTTAGACAACGTGGTTTAGATATGTAGAAACCAAAATTGTGGTTGATTAATCAAGGGGAATTCCCCTGGGACGTTAAAAACAAACACGCTATTTTTTTTCTAAAAAAATTGCCTTTTTTGGGCATAGTTCTTGAACGGCTGTTACAATTTCAATTAGAATTGGTAAAATGTAAGTGCATTAGTCACTGATTTAAACTTGGAAAAAATTTTAAAATTACCTAGGGAAATACCCCAAAAAAATAGGATATGGTCTCAAATCATGATTGTGACAAGCATTCCATGTCGCCCTGACATCTACCAAAAGGAGTAATAAAATCGCAATGAAAATTGGACATTTGTAAGACAACATGGTCTAAATATGCAGAAACCAAAAATTTGGGTAACAAATCTAGGGGAATTCCCCTCAGACGTTAAAAATCAAAACGTTTTTTTTTTCTAATAAATTAGATTTTGTGGCCATAGCGCTTGAACGGCTGCTCTGATTTTAATAAAAATCGGTCAAATGTTAAAACATTAGACACTTTAAACAATTTAAAAAGAAAACATTTAATTAGGTAATTTCCATAATACAAAGATATGTTCCTAAATTATGATTGTGGCAGGCATGCCATATCGCACTGACATCTACAGCAAGAAGTCGACAAATCAGATTAAAACTTAAGAATTGTTACATAACATGACTCACTTATGTAAAAAACAGAAACTTATCTACCAAACCCAGGGGAATTCCCTGAAATTATGAAAAACTAAATCGGGCCGTTTCGGAAATTTAGCTTTAATTCACCACAGCCCTTGAAAAGAAGCTATAATTTAAAACATTTGTGGTGAAATGTTCGTAAATTTTAAAACGTGTATTCTTTATTTAACTAAACATGGAAAATAAGTTTGCTCTGTTAACTATGGGACCCATGCGTTTATGCTTGCAGAAACAAACTACATACTCAGAGTGTATAAAAGACAAATTGTGGTTAGGGACCCTGTAGAATGTATATATGGCATACAACATATGATTTACAAATAGTGGTGGTTAAACACGTGGTTGACACTCTCTAGTATTCATTTTAGTGTGCAGTTTCCCTTCTTCCCGCTTTTCCTCCTTTTAGTTTACACACGGGCTGCTAAATGCTTGACGTACTGTAATCATCTAACCAACATACAGGCAAATTACTACCATTTCTTACTTTTCCAATGGCCCCGAGAGCCTCTTAAAATGTGCTAAGATCGATTTCGTAGCGTTTGGTTTCATCTGGCCCAATCTTTCGGATTGATGACGAAATAGCTCCACGAGTTGAATGGTTTTTTTCAGAGCACTTTTAATTAAGTCTTTGGTTTGGTAATCGAAGTACGTTTTCTGCGGATTAGCATTTGGACTCCGTGCTCTCCTTGGTTCTGTTGTTTTCGAGCGTTGGTCCACTGGCGTCGAGTGTTCGGGTGACGTGATTGACCTTACGCTTTCCTTGTGGCTGTTTCCTGGCTTTCGTACAGTTTCGTAGAACTCACCGCCGTGTAATTCAAAAATCAAATAGCCGTCCTTGTACCTTTTTATAGACACTAAGGTTGGTTTCACGGTAGGGTAGTCTAGGACATAATGTTCCATATTTCCAAGGGTAACATATGCGTTATGAAGCGGGCAATGTTTAGACTGGTACCCACAGACCAATAAAATAACTTTTTTAAATTGTTAACCTTACCTTACTTTTTTGTACTATATTTGTAATGGGATAAATATGGGTATCCATGCAATTCTCCTTTGTCCAATCTTACAGGTCTATTTGGACGATTAACTTACCGTGAGACTTTCAGGGTAAAAAGAATACATCCAAGCTGTATCACGGAGAGTAGACCAACCAGCAATTTAAATTTAAAAACATTGACTGCCATAAGGTATTACTTGCTGAAAAAGATATTAACAATTACTTCAAAACGTGGCAACCAGGCTAAATATCTGTGAAGATCAGTTGCGGAGACAGATTTAATAATTCAACATGTCTATGCAGCGATTTTTTAAAAATCATATCTTTGCGCAGCTCAGGGAAAATGCTTCAATAAAAGCGTGAGTAAAGGATTATACCAGATACTGATTCAACTGATTTTATTTGCGTCACATTTTGCACAGGGCGAAAGAGGAGCGAAATATATCATAAGCCACTACAGAGTAGTTTAAAAATCACGGCCTCCTGCTGCACATGGTGATATATGCTTAAACCCTCAAAATAAATAATACTACGCGAGAAGAGCAGTATTTAACACTTTCAAATGACATTAGGAATAAACAATTTCGGTACCCCTTATTTATTGTTATTTTACTGCCTATGCAAAATACCCGCAGCTTATTAGCGCAGCCAATATTAAATCAAACGGCGGGTCGTACAGCATTTACACTTAATCGGCATACATGTAATGGTATATTCAATATTGCCTTGTGTGATTGCAATCTATTAAATTTTATTCTTTTTTTTAATGACGTGTGTTAACGACTATGTTCGTTTTGCCGTCTTTTCCCGTTCCTGTGTCGTGATTATATTCGTTTGCCATTTTTTAAAACTGGGGCAAAAAATTAATAAACTAAACTAAACTGAACAATCTGAATTAAACAAAACGGAATTGTAATGAACTTTAAAAGATATTATCCACCTAGGGTACCATCACTTTACTATTGCTCCATATTCAAACTATAGTAGGCTGACTAAATAATACGAGCAATTAAATGGGGAATAGCACTGCGGATATTGAGAATAGATGAACTTAGACACTGACATATAACAATAAAACGAATTGTATGCAGCACAGCAATATAGAACTCATTGTTTTTTTTCTTTCTTATTGTTATAATTGTTAAGTCATGCATGTGTAATGATTTGTTTTCTATAGCTTTGGCGAATAGCCTATATCATAAGGATTTTTTAACCAGTCTTAGTTTCAAACCCACGATGGGCACTTCGTTTATTTGTATGTAAGTCGGTATATGTTTTGATCGCGTTAACCATTCGGCCACACGACTGTACACATTAAAGGATTTCTACTTACTAAATTCAGTAAAACACCGGAAACTTTCACCAACGTACGGGTCATAATCAGTGATGGGATCCAAGAGGTTCGCACAAGTTCGTTCGAACCAGTTCTTGGAACTTTGGGATAATCACCGATCCAATATATACTTGCTTTTTTACAGACATTATTCCTTTCAAGGAACCTGTTGTTAGTAAGTACGATACACAAGAGAACCTACATGTTTGTCTGGCCGGTTAGTCTGTCGGTTAAGTGCGTCGCCTTTCAATCGAAAGTTTGTCCTTGGGTAAGGCACTTAACGGACATTGCCTAATCCCAGCGTATTAATGGGTCCTATCAAATTGAAGGAACGTGTCTATCATACACAACACACTGCAATAGCTCCGGTAACCCGACGATTGGCGCGAGGTGATCTGACGAATGCTCGTGTGTTAACCCCCTTGGTTTTCCCACCCACGGGGACAAACATGAATATCCTATCCGATCATATCCTGTTCTTAAAATTTTGAATCCCATCATTTGGTTATAATGTTCGACAAGAATGTTGATTTTTAGGTTATTGGCCGCTATTTATACTTAACTACATTTTACTTAAATTATATTTTTTATTTATTATAATTTTGTAAAATTGAATTAGTACGATTATTAAAAGTATTAAACCAGCTTGGTTCCTATCTTTAAATTTAGCAGTTATCCATACCAGTGTAGGCCTATAAATTGACGTTGACACACCTTTTCTTCTAATTTTTTGGCTGCAGGAAGTGCTATGCATTATAAAAAGAGATTATTGGTTTCCAAAAAAGGTTGTCGTCTTTAAAAGGAGGCCGATACCGAAAATTGAATACCCAATTTTTTCGATATTGGGTATCCGAAAAGACCAAACTCGATACCATATAGCTTCCACCTGAACCAAAGTAATAGAGGTCCCTAATTTGCTTTGGTGGGCACTGAATGTGTTTGTGGTTTTCTAACCTTTGTAGATCATAATGCCTGAATATTTGGATCCAACCCAATATTTTCGGAAAGCGCCTTTCGGCGTTTATTTACTGATTCTAAGCGGAATGACGCTTTGCCACCTAGGATGCTACAGTCCGCAGTTAGTACCAGATGAATATATGGGACCCATTGGATACCTGTATCGGTTCCTAACGTATACACATCCATGGGCTATTAAAATCATCTACCACGCGGCCGTGCTTGTTCATATCGGAGAAGCGTTTCTTGCTGTCAGAATTGCTCGTCAGAAAAAAATCACAGACAGCCTTACACAGGTTAAGTGGTTTGCACAAACTCTCTTTCTTGGTATCGGATCTTTGCACTACCTTCTGAATTATGAAATACCAAAGAAACGCTAAATAATTGAAATGAATGCATTGCAGAAAGTTACTATTCAAATATCATGTAACTACAATTTTCAACGATTTACCTATTAGGCTCTAACTTTCTGTAAACCTATGAACTCAAGACGTGATAATCTTTAAATTATAAATACTGTTTCTACTGTGAAATAGGACTGAACAAGTGCACTTTTCATAATTATTTTTAACCAAAGTCTTATTGTATTCCTGATTTTATTGGATTATTTTAATTGCATGCTAGTAATAACCCCAGTTTCTTCAGTTCAAGTTCATAGGTATGGCTGTTTATAAAATATTAAAATATAAGAGATAAGTGCAGCAATTGGACTAGGATCATTTACTGATCTAGTTTTCTTTACAACATCTATTTAAAAAAAGGTATATGTATTGTCACAAAATTATTCAATCAAAGTAATTTTAATTTGCAATTGTATGATGTTCTTTTGATTTACATTGTTTAAATATGCTCTGTATTTCCTGACATACAATTAGGAATTTAATGTGCAAAAGCAATTGTGGTAAAGTTGTTTTAGTGTTGTATCGTCGTTATATATATATGTTGTTTGTGGCACTGCTAGACTGTTTTTTTCCAAATCAACAGCTTAATGTTAGCAACCTTAAGTATCTCACAAACTGCAATACTTTAATTCTCTGATTGTGAATGTACATAACAATATTGTTTTCAAGCGTATTTCCCAATGTTGTTCTTTTGCCAGTTACGCAAGGATATTGCTGTGACATATTTGGTTTGTTTATAATGTTTTTTTTGTTTTTAAAAATTAAAACAAGTCACTTTAAGTTTAATTCATATCATGGAATGTCAGTGGAACCCTTTGGTCAATAGTGTTAGAGGTACCATCAGCATTCAGGGTGCTGGTGCTTTTTCTCAAATAAAATTTAAATTATAATTTTAAAGACAATGCAACTAAAATATTTTGCACTGCAGACATTTCACATATATTATTGTTGCTTCCGTTATGTAGGTACGAACAGTGGCACAACCAAGGTTTTATTTCCAATATTAAACATTCTGATGATTGAACCTAGTTGTTAATATTCAGCAATATAGTTTTAAAATATTTGTTCAAATTGTATCTTATCGATTTAACAGTTTATTTATTTTTCAATAATCCATAGAATTTAACTCTTTTAAAATTTTAATTCAAGAACTATGGCGGAATTAAATGCGACAATGAGCGATGCTGAACGACAGGTTTTGATTGAAAATTTGAATAAGGAAACCGAGAAGTACATTGCGGAGTTAAAGGAAAAAAATCAGGATTTCAAGTATGTTGATGACACGGACATTTTGTCATATCATCCAGCTTTTCTTAATGACCAGCCCACACAAGAAGAGATTGATAACAACCCTCTGTTAAAAGGATTACAAGATTTAAAATACGACCCTGATGATACCCCGTATGATAAAGCTATTGCTCTTAAACAGGACGGCAACTTCCAGTTCAAGCATAAAAAGTACAAATTCGCGTGCGCTGCTTACACAGAGGCCATAAAAACAAAGTGCAATGACAAGGAACTGCTTAATATATTGTACACCAATCGCGCTGCTTCTAACTTTCACCTGAAGAACCACAGATCCGCATTGCTAGATGCAATGCAAGCGGTGAAGTTGGACCCAAATCGTGTAAAATCGCTGATGCGTTGTGCGCAGTGCTGTGTCGCTCTACATCGTTATGAGGATGCTGTAAAGTGGTGTAATATCATTTTGAGTTTGGAGAAAAACGAAAAAGCCGCCATAGAAATCTTGAACGATTCGGTAAAGCAGATTAAAATAAAGGAGCGTGACCAACGGAAAATCGCACTTGCGAAAGAACGAAAAAACAAGGAAAACCAGGCCCTTCTTGCTGCTATTAAATCCAGAAATATTCAACTTGTTGTGGAAAATGACGATCTAAGTGAAGATGATGAAAGTGACGTGCAAGATCAGCTGGTATTGACAGCTCTTGAGGTTCACGGACCAAATATCACTAATAAGGTTCACATCGACCAAGATGGTGCCCTCGTGTGGCCAGTTCTGCTTTCATACCCCGAATATAAAACAACCGATTTCATCCAAGCATTCAACGAAACTTCGACGTTTTATGACCATATTTCGATAATGTTTGAAGAACGGGTAGAATGGGATGAGAATAATGATTATACTCTAGATAACATTGTAATATTCTTCGAAGACACAGAAAACAAACTTTATAAAGTTCCAATGGAAAGTGATTTATTGTCAGCGTTGTGTCAACCAGGGTATAAGGTTCGAGCGGGTACTCCAACCTTCATTGTACTATCCAATGCTTCTAAGTTTTACCAACAATTCTTGGACAAATATAACTTTAAAGGTTAATATTACCGTTAAATTGGTTGTTACAGTACCTGAGACATATACGGCTACACTGCCAGTAATTTATTTTATGACTTTTATTTTAAACGTATTGTAATGTTTTGTTCCATTATGAAAATTGCTGATCAAGCTCTTTTGTTTTAAAATGTTCAACAATTTATTCTACTTCAAGATCTGATAAAAATCTAATTTGTGACGTTTTTTTGTGGGAAAATAGATTAATTACAAGTGAAAAATTGCAAAATGGATGAACTTTCCTGTCCGCGATGTCGGATGACTAAATATCGAAACCCGTCGTTAAAATTGTTGATTAACACCTGCGGCCACGCATTGTGTGAAGCTTGCGTTGAACTCACTTTCACCCGAGAGTCGGGCGCATGTCCAGACTGCGGACGAACGCTGAGGAAAAATGGCTTCCGGATCCAAATGTTTGAAGATACGAGTGAGTGGAGTTATGTTTGGTCATTTATTGTGTTGTATATTCTATGTATTGTAAGTTATGGTGCAGAGCTTACCAAAGAAAAACTTGCACTCTAATGGTCAATGTTTTAAAAATCTCAACTAATAGCACAACTAACTCAAAGCTGACGAGAGCAAAAACAGTTGCTCTCACCATGGAACAGTTAACGGAAACTGTCATAGTTAACAACCATGGGACAGTTATCAGACACTGGGACAGTTAACAGAAATGGAAACTGTTAACACTTAGGAATTTTTAAAAACTAAAATAACGGCTTTATTTGCTATTATACTACACTGCAATAGTTCTGGCAGTCTCACTGTTTCAACCCCCTTTGTTGTTCCCACTACAATAGATAAATCAAGATAATCTCTACCATTCTCTTCTGTATAAGTTTTTCTATATTGCTCTTTGCTATAAAAAACATTGTTTATTTGTAAGTTGTAAGCAAGTTTAAATACTAAACTATTGTTATGTTGACCCTAAGGCCTAAACACAGTTGTTTTGTGGTGTTAGAGTTTAGTTTATTTTTTTGCTCCTTCGTTACAATAAAGAAAAATATAACAATTATTTCAAATAAGGAGACCGTATAAAACGGCAAAACTACAGTAGAGCTGGTTATTCGATTTGTCGAATCACTGATGCTATAAACTGTACGGACAATAAGTGGCATTTTTGTAAAATCAGGGTGAACATTACATTGCTTCGCAGAGGTGGACAAAGAGGTTGATATTCGGAAAGCAGTTTTGAAAATTTACAATAAACTGGAATCTGACTTCTCCAATTTGGACGACTTTAACGATTATCTCGAGGAGATTGAAGAAATTGTTTTCAACTTGGAAAGTGGAATCAATGAGAAACAAACAAGAGAGAGGATGGCTCAATACAAGTAAACTGGAATGTTCTTAGTATAATACATAGGTTTATCTACAAACGTAGGATAGGATATTCATTTTTATCCCTGTGAATGGGAAAACCAAGGGGGTTATCACACAGGCAATCATCAGATCACCTCACGCCCACCGTCGGGTTACCGGAGCTATTGCAGTGTGTGAGTGTGTTATGTACGATTGACACGTTCCACTAATTAAGTAGAACCTATTAATATGCTGGGTACAGGTACATGCAATGTCCGTAAGGTACCTTGCCCATGGACACAACCGTCTAGCTAGTGACCAGTTTTGCACCTACAACCTTTCGATTGAAAGGCGACACAATTAACCGCCAGACTAAGTTTTCTAACATATCTGAGTATATCCATCCACCTTGGCACAAAGCTGTTGGTTTAACTATAGTAGCAACTTAAAAAAGTTACTTACAAATGTTTTGTGTTTACCGTAAGATTTATCCACAACGTTTAGGGACAACAAAGAACAAACCCATTTGTTCTTATTGATCCAAGGCTTGCAATGTAGTCATGCGAGGCAGAGGTCTAACACTTAACACGTAATATTTACTTAAATGTAATTTGGTTTATAGCCAAAAACTAGAGTAAATAGTATCAAATATCATCCGCTATATTTATTAAATCATATCCTTTTTTAATGACGTGTTTTAACGACAGTTCGTTTTGCCGTCTTTTCCCGTTCCTCTGTCAAGATTATATTCGTTTGCCATTTTTAAAAACTGGGCAAAAAATGAATAAACTAAACTAAACTTTTAAAAAACAAGGCAAGACAACGAGTCGCTTATCCGGAAGAACCAAGCTTTTCTTCATCAGCAACGATCAATGTTCAAGGAAGAGTTGGAGAGGGAGGAGAGAGAGAAACAAGTCCGAGCCATCGTGCAGGGTCAGATCGACCAGGAAAATGAATCAACGCGAAAGAGAAACCACGAGGAGCTCATCAACGATCTTTCTACCAACACCAGCATGTCTTCCCATGAGGTATCTTGATTATTACTTATGGATGGGAAAACAGTTTAGTTATGAAGGTCTAATATAGATAGGATATTCATGTTTATCCCTGTGAATGGAAAAACCAAGGGAGTTAACACACGGACAATCGTCAGATTACCTCGCGCCCATCGTCGGGTTACCGGAGCTATTGTGCATGATAGACACGTTCCTTTAATTTGGTAGAACCCATTAATCCACGGGGTTTAGGCAATATCCGTAAAATGCCTTGCCCAAGGACAAAACCGACTAGCTAGCGACCAGTTTTGCACCTGCAACATTTCGATTGAAAGGCGATGCACTTGACTGCCAGACTAACCGGTCGGACATAACAATAGGACTCTGTTTCTAGTGTAACCCATTAATTACCTGGGTTCACGGGTGTCCACTAAATGCTGGACCATCATTCGATTACCTCACGCCCACCTTGGGGTTACTGAAGATATTGCAGTGTGTTTATAATTTTTATTATGTTTCATTTTAACCTAATAATCCTTTTTATAGGTATTAGAGAAACACAAGCGATTGAAGCTGAACGAAGAACAATCTCGAATCGTGCAAGAAACAGTGCAGGAACGGATCGCCGTTGGCGGATTCAACATGGCAGGTTCGTTGGCAACTGCTGGGTCGGTTGCACCTCCGATAGACGAGACGCCAAGCGAAGCGTACGAGTTCCGGCCCATCGTGGTTGATTTGACCGGACCAGACGTCCCCAACAAGCAACATTTACTTAACTTCGGCTACATGGACCATGTCCGGGAAGCGACTTCGCGGGACGTGGGCGGTGGCTACAGCAGTTTGCTGACGTGTAAAAAAGCACTGAACGAAGCTTTTAGTGGATTGTTTTTTAATTCAGCAAGTTTGGCTTCGCATGTTATGTAGTTTCCTCTCGTCCACACTGTTATTTTCACTCTACCATTTTAACTATCTCACACAAGTAACTATTCAATGCAGGCTGCAATTTCATAATAAACAACGAAAAAAACAAAGCTTTCTGCCTCTAATTATTTGGAGTCTTTAGACTAGCGTATAAATAAATGTAAGCTGTTGGATTAGGAGGATATTCATGTTTATCACCGTGAATGGGAAAACCAAGAGGGTTAACACGCTAGCAATCGAAAGATCACCTCGCCCCCACCGTTGGGTTACCGGAGCTATTTCAGTGTGTTGTATATGATAGACACGTTCCTTTAATTTGGTAGAACCCATTAATCCGCTGGGTTTAGGCAATGTCTGTAAAGTGCCTTGCCCAAGGACACAACCGACTAGCTAGCGACCAGTTTCGCACCTGCAACCTTTCTACTGAAAGGCGACGTACTTAACCACCAGACTAACCGACGGACATCAACCCGGCTTAATTCGACACCTGGTATCCTTGCCATATCGGTTGGCAATGCGCGCTCGACCATATTAAACCAACGAGGCGTTTAGTTATGTTTTTGTTGCTTACGCGCTCCGTCTAGCACTGTATTTTACGTACTGTCAAAGGATGGTGGCAGTGCCCGCCAAGAATTAGAAGCGTATGGACCTATGTGGCTATTATTATAGAAAGACTGGGCAATTTTGCGAGATGATGTTACTCGCCTTTAAATAATATAATGTATAAAAAGATCGCGAATATAAGATAGTTGAATTCAAACTTATTTCTAAGCAAATGGACCCTTTAAGCGCAGGGGTGATAAGGCCTGTATCTGTGCTATACCTAGGGGTGTGCACTGTATCTGTATGTCAGGGGTGTGTCATAATTATGTCATGCTTTATAAGAAGGAAATAGGTACCGAGTTTGTTATATATATGGGTAATAAAGTGCGAAATGTATTAATTTTATTAAATTTGTGATAAAGTGCGAAATGTAATAATTTTATTTATCTTGAGATTCTATTTCCATTTGTATTAGTTTAGGCTATACAGGTAGTTTATACACGTGCTAACAATAGTGTATGATATGTATGTCCATTTTTAATTTTTTTGTTCTTGGTATAGAGAGTAAGCGAGCAGAGCGTCTAACAGTAGTCTATATTCAAAATCAGCTGTAGTAATTGAGGTTAGTAGGCGCACTAACATTAAAAAGTTTATTATAGGTATTATTAGAATTAAAAAGTTATGAATTTATTTCTTAAATTAGGTAAGGGTTCAAATTTCTGAAGTAAGCTCGGTGACGTCATCAGCCGTGACGTTGCGAACAGGATCCTGTGGGCAGGGTGCGATTTCGTAAGGCGAAAAAATTGCCACGCCATTCGGGAACCGAACATATGATGCATATAGGTTGGATTGATATTAAACAGTAAAACCTCATCCGAGAGCGGCGCGCTCTTGTTCAGTCCTAAAAAAATCGACATTAAATATACATTTTGTCATTCATGAAAAAATAGATTCGCCTGTTGTTGAATATAGAATTGTTCGTGGGGCGTGGCATTATTGGGACGTAAAAACTAAAAAAAGATCGAATTGAGTAAAACGCGTCAAGCAAAACTGTTTCCTATTGCGACTGCTGTAAAAGACGTGCTATCAAAGCCAGCAAAGTGGTTTTCCACACAGTCCCCAACACATTTCTCCACAAATTAGTCTAGTGGTTAAGTGCGTCGCATTTAGCCGTAGGTTTTCAGGTTCAAAACTGTTCGCTAGCTAGTCAGTTGTGAGATTGGGCAAGGCACTTCATCCTATCCTATCGTCCACTTGCCGAATTTTGCTTAAAGGGAGCGCATGTCTTGTGGGTCTGGTTTATTTCTTTGTTTTCACATAATCGAGGATCTGGGTATTCCTTAACGGTGAAATTGTTTTGGGTTTCGGTAAATTTGCGTAGTTTTATTGCGTCCATAAAAGCTTTTACTTTGTTGTCGTGATCCGATTTCTTGTTCTACTAATATCACATCTTACAGTTATGTGCATAGGTTATTGAGCTAACTGTTTACACTAAAAACAAAATTTCAAAATAATGATTCGTTTGTATTGATAACAAGTTCGATTTGGTAACTCAAAACCCATTATTAGTTTTTGCTTGCAAAAAGGATACGTGTACAGAGCATACCCAAGGCATTAGCGAATACACGGCGCATCCGCATAAAGCATTAATGCAAAGGCTATAAAACCCCACGCATATCAGTATTACAAAAATAGCACACAAGAACTAAGTCAGCAAA
>CH002809.1:989855-1015349 GCA_000149265.1 Ciona savignyi | reverse complement strand
AATAAAGATATCACTCTTACTATACCCATACATCGTCAGCCACTTTAAGCGGGCTACTAAATAAAACCCATATGAAAAAAACCCTTAAAATGGCGGATCGGCTAGGCATTGCTTTTCTAAAGTTTCCATTGTTCTATATTTGGCAGGGTTTTACCGGTAATTCTTAATAGGGTTGGGTAATATGAGAACCACGCGCCATTCAAACCTATATAGAGAAATAAAGTAAGCGCAAGGAGAACCGTATGTTCCTGTATATGCGGATTTTGTATTGTTTTCATGCGTAAGTTAGAACTATAAAGCAGTTTCGATTTTACCTGTATTTTCATTTTGTGATAAATTTGCAGCTAAGAGTGTAGAATCAGCTAATTCGTAGACTTTGTAAGTTAAGAAGTGTCAACAGGTTTTTAAAGTAAAAATGTTGCAACTTCTTTTACTACTGGCGGTGGTTACCTCTTCAACTGAAGGTAATTTGACTATATATATATTTTTCGACGTATTTTGTATGATTTGGATTATTACAGGTTTGAATTGTCGGAGCTGCTCTCAAGGTGCATGGACCACTTTATCTACTGAAAACAATGATTGCTACAATAACGCAATTATGACGCCGACAACAGTTTGCGTTGCTCCCCAAACGTACTGCTTAGCGACGTTTACTATCAGAGACGGTAAGCACGAAAATCACATATACTTATTTAAACTTAATAAATTATATATATTACCTTAGTGCCCGACAATTATTAAACTTAATCAATTGAATATAATATCTTAGTACCCGACTATTATTAAACTTAATCAATTGAATATAATATCTTAGTACCCGACTATTATTAAACTTAATCAATAAAATATAATATCTTAGGGCTCGACCAACTTTTTAGTCGTAGGGCAAGGCACTTGGCGGACATGGCCTAATTCCATTGAATAAATGGGTTCCGCTCTGGTAACTTGACGTAAGGAGCTGGATACAGACTTGGACAACTATAAATTTTTCGGCATTTTAAAATTAGATTAGAATTAAAATTAGAGCCTTACAGTTTTTCATAATTAGATTAGAATTAAAATTAGAGATACACAGTTTTTCACAAAATAGATTAGAATTAAAATTACTGAATTCGCAAAAACTTGTTTTTTACAAAACAAATGTTTTAACCTCAATTTCGTTCTAAATCTGCGACAGTCGAAAAACTCATTTCCGACCTTGACTTTCCTTTCTCAAACATCACTAAAACTTCTCTCAAAATCACTAAACGAAATGCAATATCACTAATTGCCACGTTGCTGGTCACCAGTCAACTGAACCCTTTACAACTGAACCCCTTTACTACTAAACCCCTTTACAACTGAACCCCTTTACAACTAAACCCCTACAGCTGAACCCCTTTACAACTAAACCCCTACAGCTGAACCCCTACACCTCTAAATCAATTTTAACTATGAACCCCTTTGCAACTGAACGACATAACATACTGAACCCACTACAATGTTTTATGATGATTTTTGGCATTCTTCTCTAGCTACTCGGTATAGTATTTTTTTAATGTTCAAAAGGGCATCTAAAGGAATATTAATTATATAGTGACTAAATAAATCACTAGCCATATGGTTTAAATCGTGAAGAGAGCAAATTTATCTTTTCTCGGCAGTTCTGGGGTTCTGTGAGTGTCGACATTTTTAAGACCCTCTGTGTTGCGTGTAATTGAGATGTCATAATTACACGCGATTTTAAATAAAATGTTTGTCATGAGCACTACATTTTGTAGTCTATACGTATATTCTGCTAAAAGGGGTAGGCCTACATTCTAATAAGTAGACATTTAATTCGATTTTTTAGTATGAATCGTCAGTTATAAGGGGTTCAGTTGTTCAGTTGGAACCCACGCTGCCAGCCTCAGCCTGCAGTATATCGTAACTGACTATAAGCCTGCAAGCTACTATGTCACTATGGCTACTATTCATTAACAACAATTACTATGACTATACGATGCAAGCAATGTGATGATGGCTTGGCACTGGTTTTCCCTGCACAAGGGATATCTTGTAACACTTGCTCAAAAACGTCGTTGGACAAAGTAGCATTTTTGGGAAAACTGAAAACTAGATTAGAATTAAAATTAGAGCATAACAACATTTCACAAATTAGATTCGAATTAGATTACCGACATTTCTCTCTAATTAGTCTAATTAGAAAACTAGAATTATCTATAGTTGTCCAAGTCTGGCTGGATACTCCATAACCGTTACCGTGTCATAACACTCGCTTATGTATTCGCGGGGTACTGTTACGATTTACTCTGCGATAACTGTCGAATTTGTAACATAATATCATACAAATCAATATATTTGGGTAAGGTACAGTATGTATTATAAATATACACAAATTATTTGGTGAAACCACAAGTTATTTTAGTACAGTTATTTAGGACTCTTCTTCAGGGCTTTATATCGTTTGGTTTTAATTAAATTTTATTTGTACATTATTGTTCTTTCGCCTTGGTTTGGCGGCCGCGTCCGCTGTATTTATTAATTTATTATTTTTTTCAATGACGTGTTTTAACGACTGTTTGTTTTGTCGTTTTTTCCCGTTCCTGTGTCGTTATTTTATTTCGCCTGCCATTTTTAAATACTAGGGCAAAAAGTTAATAAACTAAACTAACTAAGTTAGTAATGACGGCGCCATTTTCAGGCCAGGTGTCCGGGGTTGAAAGAGGCTGCGCTGATCCTGCAACAGATTACGACACCACCACCACTACTATCCCGACTGGGCCAGATTGTACAACTAGTTATTCAACAATTTCATCTTCTGCGGATACCACCACTTGTTTTTATCCTTGCTCTGCCAGTGATAACTGCAACTCCTTGTCCACATGTAGGTTAACAAGTTGTGGTACCTCTAAATACTATATGATCGCTTGGAGCGCTTGGATCGCTTGAAGCGCTTGGATCGCTTGGAGCACTTGGATCGCTTACTATACTTCGTAATTTATACAAAAGCTATGATATTAATGTTAGGGTTGGGGTTAAAGTTAGTTCTGGGGTTGAGATTAGTGTTTGGGACAGGGTTAGAATTACTTTTCATAGCAATCTAAGCGGACCAAGCGATTCAAACGCTCAATCGAAGCGATCCTGTAGTATTTAAAGGCACCTTGTTAAGTTTTGGTAATAATAATATTTCACAATATACAAAAAATAGCGTTGACAAGCCAGTGTTATTGGACTAAAATAGGAGTTGTGTATTTCTACTTGATTTTGGTATATGTATTATGTTACTAACAACATTCGAAAGGCGATTGGAATGGTCACGAAATGCATTATTTGAATAAATTTTCGTATATAATTTGAAAGAACCAACCACTCAACAGGGACTGTTAAAATTGCTTAATTTTAAAACATTGCTAATTCACTTACTGATAAATTCCACCTGGTGAAATATATGTTTTCTTTCAGTGGGCTTACGGACTTGTACCGATGGATCGAACAATTGCAACTCAGCAACAAACCAAGGTTATTGCAATTTCTTTACAGGCAGCTGTGTATGTAATGCCGGCTTTTCTGGTAACGAATGTCAAACTCCTGGTAAGTACAGGTCTGTTGCATGATCTGGTACCAAATTTGTGTGCATGCAATTGGCTTAGTTTTGATTTAGGCATCAACCACGCAAAACCACAGCGACCCACGCAAGACCACAGTTATTCGCATCAACCACGCAAGACCACAGCGGTTTAAAATGATACGATACAATTTGCCAACACTTTCAGTGCAGTTACTTCCGGCCTCCCTTAGAGGGCTTCCGGCTTCTCATATAAATAAGGATATTATGTAGCGTGTTGTTTTTTAGGTATTCTTCCACTGGACTACAGGGTGAAACGCCCTCCCTCGTCACACACGCTACTATTCACTATTTTAAAACTTTGTTTTTTGTAGAAACGATTCTCACATAATACAAGCAAGTTAAAACCCGTTTATTTTGCAGCTGCCGTAGCTGTTACCACCCGCTCTTGCGTTCAGTGCAATAGCGTCACTGATGCTACATGCGAAACAATGACCACGTCCACCCCCTGCCCTGCAAATGTCGCCTCCTACAAATTCTGCGAGGCCTCATGGTCTCACACCATTGACAGCAGTATGTTTGATTTCCCAGCAAGATAAACACATCATGTAAATTGTGATATTACTTGTACAGCGGGCGCAGTTATTCGTTCCGTGATAACGCGTGGATGCTCAAACGTGCAACAAACGCCGGACCGATGTCGGTTTTCAGCTTTAATGGACTCCCGTTTTGTCGGCCATCACGAATACACTTGCACGTCGACTTGTGAAAGTAATGGCTGCAACACATTTAGCCGTAAGTCTAATGTTTTATCCTAGCAACTCCCGCCGTATAAACTCAGCCTACATACTTCGTTTTAGCCGATGGTTTGATTACCGGAAGCGAAACTAAAGCTGTGTATTGCGTGGTGTGCGAGGATAAATCTGGAAACGGCCTTTGTAACTCGGCCACAGCACGCACACTATGTCCAGCGGGCACAACACATTGCTCTATGAACGCCACGTACCTGATGGCGAACAAGGAGGATCTCACTTTTAATGGTAAGTCATTTCGACTCCAAACTAAGTAACACTAAAAGAAGGGAAACGGGAAAGAGGGAAGGATGGAAACTGCACACTAAAATTACGAAAACAAATTTAAACCCTGCCCTATTCACTAACTCAACTCCAGAACTAACCTTAACTCCAACATTATGTTTAAAACTGATTTTAATGTTACTATCTTCATTATAGTGTGCAGTTTCCTTCCTTTCCTCCTTCTAGTTTTCCCTCCTTTTAATTTCCCCCCTCCAAACTTGTTAAAAATACTTACTACATCTCGGTTAACAGATGAAAACCCAGTTTACCAGCTGGAAAGTGTGTATCGTGATTGTGCCACCGCTGCAGTAACCAAAGGTTGCACAACTACTAAGGTCGGCACGCTCAGTGCCGACCGTGTTGTGTGCAAAGAAACTTGCAAAATGGACGGATGCAACACCGGTTGGCGTGAGTACAAGCATTACATTCTTGTAGCTGTAAAAAAATCGATACTGTACGGTCGTGTGGCCAAATGGTTAACGCGACCGATACATATACCTACTCTTATACAAAAAACGGTCCTTGTGACGAGCCCATCATGGGTTCGAAACTTGGCTCGGTAAAAAAAAATCGATACAAATTTGATGCTTTGCAGCCGCTCGTCCGCTGTGTGCCCAATGTTCTTCCAGCAACGTCGGTTCTTTCGGCCAATGCCATCAGAGCCCACCGCAAGCTCGTCAATGCAGCCACCCCTACTTTGATCGATGTTATTACCACAACAAGAATCTTCAGTCATCCACCAGTGGTATTAGTTCTCACATATATGTTCATGTTCACTGTTTGTAATGTTTTTCTGCTATTGCTTTTTTTGTACTGTCGGATATCTCAATCGGTAAGAGCGTTCAGTGTTTAACCAATCGGTTGCACATAAAAATCTAGTCATTGGCAAACGGCTGTCTCCTTGGGCAGGCATTTAGCGGACAAAAATAAACGTTTCAATCAGAAGCAATATACAACACACTGCAATAACAAGTAATATGACATAAGGCACAAGGTAATTGGACTGCTCGTGTGATAATATGTGTTCCCATTCATAGATAAGATATATAAACATCCCACCCAAGTCAGACAGTTTAAACTCAAAGTTTCAAAATACACAACACAATAATTCTTAAAGTATGAAGAACAACTCTAAATATATTAATTAGAACCTTTTAATCTCCAGCTACCCAGCCCGGGTTCACACGCTCAATGGAAAGAGGTTGCACGCGATTCGACCACGGAAACACTTGCACCACTACCACGGTTGGGTCAACCACACTTCGAAGTTGCAACGTAACTTGTTCGACGACCGGTTGCAACCAAGGTCGGAACTTTCTCCTTACTGTTAACATACTCGATTTGTTTGCATGTTTTATTTGTTACATTTTTATTACTTAAACATACACTGCCTAATATCACTTCTACAAAGCGAACTACCATAGTTTTGGTAGTATCTCAAAAGCGAACTACCAAATTTACAAGGTTAATACCCCAATTTCAATTGCGGTTCCATCTAGAGCGATTTTATGGTTATCTTTATGGTTGTATAGTTTATTTGTACTACGGTTTAGTCTGGTGGTTAAGCGCGTCACCTTTCAATCGAAAGGTTGCAGCTGCGAAACTGGTCGCTAGCTAGTCGGTTGTGTCCTTGGGCAAGTCACTTAACGGACATTTGCCTAAACCCAGCGGATTAATGGGTTCATCTTAATTGAAGGAATGTGTGAATCATACACAACACACTGCAATAGCTCCGGTAACCCGACGGTGGGCGCGAGGTGATCTGACGATTGCTCGTGTGTTAACCCTCTTGGTTTTCCCATTCACAGGGATAAACATAAATATCCTATCCTATCCCTATCGTATAGTTTTAGATGATGGTTAATCATATATGAACCGACGAGCACTTAACAGCACTTTGTGCCAAACTTCACCATCGTCAAAATGGATTTGCATATCACGAATGCTGTATAATCATTTTACGACAATGCAACAAAACGTCTTTGGCTGATTTAAACGATTTGTTTACATTAACAGGGTTGCCCAGCGGGGGTTCCACACTCAACATTAACCTTCTTTTGGTATTCCCAACAATTTTTGGCACCCTGTTCCAAATTTTGTGTTATTGTACATGAAGTATCTACTCGGGCTGATTACATGTATATTCTTTAGTCTGTGCTATATTAGGCCTATACACCATATTAGAACTGCCAATAAATTGTTTCCAAATTTCATTACGATGAAAAAATGCAAAAGCCTCTTAACCGCCCCAAACAATTTTCGTAATAATTCCTCAAAACCTTAAAAACACTGAAGTGATCAGTTTTATTTTACGCCCGATAATAACAAAAAGAAAAGAGCGAATCACTTTGGACTGTTTTATAGTTGTTTAATATCACCCTGTGCAGCAGGAGGCCGTGTTTTTAAAACTACTCTGCAGTGGCTTATGATATATTTCGCTCCTATTTCGCTTTGTGTGACTTAGTTGCAAATAAAATCAGTTAAATCAATTGGGAATTGGATGGCAGTGACAAATTTAGAGCAAGTTTTTTTTGCATTTTTGTCCCGCTTATTCTTGTACAGTCAACATTTCGCGACTCAAAAGGATTACCGTTTACTTACAACAGATAAGTCTGGTGGTGTAGTGCTTCGCCTTTCAGTCGAGGGGTTGCATGTTCGAAACTGATCGCTAGCTAGTCGTTTAGGTCCTTAGGCAATGTAATTAGCGGACATTGCCTGATCCCAGTGAACTAATGGGTTCTACTAAATTAAAGGAACATGTGAATTATACACAACACACTGCAATAGTTCCGGTAACCCGACGGTGGGCGCGAGGTGATCTGACGATTGCCCGTGTGTTAACCCCCTTGGTTTTCCTATTTACAAGGATAAACATGAATATCTTATCCTAACCTCCTAAAGCAGCGTGGTCTAACTACTTTTAACTTACGGGCCATTTACATGAGTCTTGCGACTATTAAAAGATGCTTTGCTTGTTTTAAATAAAATAACTGACAACTGTAACACTGTAACAAAACTACAAATTACAATACTCTGAAAACTCGCGGGCCGCAAAAATCATATCGGGCCTGTAGTTAAACCACGCTGTCCTAAATTATAAGTTGTAAATGTAAGTTGTAAATGTATAAAAAAAATTAGGCAAGTGGGGGCGAAATAACATAATTCACCTCGTGAAATTAATATATAAGTACGCATGCCATTATAATCCACAATTACCTCGTATATAAAAAACTAAATTTAAAACCAACATAAATCGATAGAAAATTTAGTATAAACAAAAATTATCGCAATTCCCTATATATTCACGTTTAAATGGTTTTCCTTAGTATAATACACTATATTATATCATGTATGAGGCACATGAAGACATAAAGCTAGGCGTGAATGGATAGATAATTTTAATACGAACAAAAACTGTAGGTACATCATACCCATCTTCATCCGTTTATCGAATAACCCCATAAACTCAACCACGATAAATAGTTAAAATGTATTATAATGGAGTTGTTTTTGAAGGTGATACATGTTTTAAAGATGTTACAAACAATATCCTTTTGTATGAAATATACCAAGGGTGATTAAATAGGTCACGAGAAAAACCGATCGTTGCTGCATACAGCAACATAATGCGTACAATCAAAATAGTTTTACATTTGTGGTGGTTAACACTCTCTTTATAATTCATGTTTTATCTTCCTTATGGGGAGCAGACAAGAAACGGTTTCACATAAGTAACCGTCAGTTTACCTATAACATTTTGAGTATAACCTATAATTAAAACATTTTGAGTATAACCTATAATTAAAACATTTTGAGTATAACCTATAATATCACTTGTCCAAGGTCCTAACCGTCTAGCCAGCGACCGGTTTCGATCCTACAACCTTTCAGCTACCTGAAGACCGCCTTTGCTCCCCTCCTTTTAGAAGGCGTTCGGCCATTTATTATCCCTATCTCTCCAATGCAAACTGACCTCACAAAAAGGGCTGTCACTCAAAATCCTGCCACAGGACGTCTTCGATTTTTTCACAATTTAAAATTAAACTTCAAATCTTTAGTTAAACAAGATAGTTTTACCTAAAAAGGTATCCCTTCGTACATCGGGAACTTTGTATCAGCACCTTAGCTCTGCTTTAATACAAAATTTCACAGCTAAATGAGAACACCGAACATAGCCTAGCACAAACCAAACAACTAGAGGAATCGCCTCCATTGTTACTAAGAAAACAAAGACCACTCGTCAATTCCGACCGAGTACGGAGGTCTATTAAGTGGTTATACGCTATCTTTAGCTAACCGGCCAAACCTTATGTATTGGATTGTTGGTTTATTCAGTATAAGCGACATATGCTTAGACATGACAATGAGTCACATCTTTTTATATATTGATCGTTTTAGTTAAAAAACATCTGCGCTTTTGTTTAACACACTGGACAAGATTCTTTATATACATATAGTGTTGTATGATTCGGCCCAATGTACATTGTGTGTTTAATAACGTTCAGTCTCGATTTCGCAATGTTTGCTTTATTTCACAATTCACCTGGAGATCTACCCGGCGGGAATGGTGAAATTGGGGATTCCCCAGGTTTCTTAGGCTTTATTGAGCTACGTGTGCTCATGTTACATAACTATAGGAAGGACGGAAGCAATGACAGAAGGAAACTGCACGCAAAAATAAAGGTTGGATCGTTAGAGCTAGGTTTATTTTGCGAGTAAATCATGACTCGTTTTGAGAAAGGTAAAAACACGACAAATTCCTATTTAGCAGGCGTAGACGAATGGTTAGCGTTACCGAATTATATACAGTATGCGATTTAAAATTGGAACAATAGTGACGAGTAAATCACGGTTGCAAAAATGAAATAGGTAAAGTGAGGTTTTCCAGGTAGTTTTGATGATAATGTTGGGTATAGATTGGTTTTCATGATTACCTCAGTTCTGTAAGTATGTGGCTATGGTACAACTATATTTTTAATAAAATAAAGTTTTATTTATGGTGGTTTGATTGGATACAAACAACAACTGTATGCAAACATATACATTGCTTTAAGTTTGTTGCTGTCGTTGCTAAGTTACAACTCAATATTGCGAAGACATTGCGATTTTAGTTTAGTTTAGTTTATTCATTTTTTGCCCCAGTTTTTAAAAATGGCAAACCAATATAATCACGATACACGAACGGGAAAAGACGGCAAAACGAACAGTCGTTAGAACACGTCATTAAAAAAAAAGGATATAAATTTTGTCGATATTGGTCCCACAACAACTTATGCTGTAATACTTAAAGCCAAGCACTGTTATTATTGAATTGTCGCCCAATTTCCGGCTATTGTATTGCTTCAATGTTTGTTAATTCTGCATGGGATTGCGTACAATTCACTTGAATGTAATTTTTAATTCGCCTTATAAGTTGCGGATTTGGGGAATTTTTGAAAATCCTTATTGTTTCACGATCCTTTTAATGAAATAAACAACATAAAACTATTAGCTGTTCAAAAGGTGCAGGCAGTCAAGCGTATATTCCATGAATTGTGCAATCTTACAATTTGAAAATAGATTTGTTCATTTTGGTGAGGTCGAACACAAAATATTGTTTTCAATTGTATATTAATATACCGACAAATCGAAATCTTAGTCTTTGAGTGAATTCTTCCACGTTTTACACCATAATGACCCATTTCTACTTATAACGCAGCCATTTTTGGCATAACAATGCCATGGGCGGTTTTTTCGTTTATCCGCGCGACTATACGCTTAGTTAGCTAGCGCCTTGGCACGCTTGACAGAGCATGAACGGTTTCCACAAACGGCTGGAACAATGTGATCAACTTTACGAGTCAGGTCAACAAAGGATTTTTTTTCAGTTGGTTTCACGTTTCTCAATTGTCAGTTACCAGCGGGGGTATCATAGAAAAGTGTTTTCACAAATCCGAGGTCTAAATATGGAGTGGTTGGAAAGGTTTTCGTTATAGAGTGTGGTTTGGCGTCGGGAACCAGTTTATCGATTGAAAATTGTTGTTGATCTTAAACAGTTGACAGGTTAATGGCAATAATACTTTTTGTTTGTTATTTCTTATGAGTTTTTTGTTAATTCGCACCGGCCCGGTTAAAAAACAGTCACTTTAAACGTTTATAATAAACACTAACAAGACAGTGATAAAGCATTACGTAAGACTTTTTGTTTATCCAAGTCAACCTACCGCAAACTCAGCTAGTCCCAAGCAGTGCTTGGTAAAATACAGGTAGTTAATCATTAAGCAAAGCCGCGTACTTGCTATAGACAGAGCATTCCTGTTCGTTATTGAATAACCTTCTTTTATGGTAGATGAAACGAAGCGTTGTTCACTGAGCATCTAGTATTATCAATTACAAAAGACGTTCTCAAAAAGCCTTTTTCGAACAAGCGGGATTATATTACAAGTTTCTTGGCAACACATACCATGCTGCTTTAGGTATTGTAATAGAAATGAAGTCATGTCAGGTGTTGAGTCAGTTTTAATTCAATGGAATACAGGAAATGGTTTAATATTACCAAAGCGTGAATCATATACTCGGAATATCGAAAGCTTTGTTTAACTAATACAGCGTCTTGCTTCGTTAGAAAGAACTACAAAATTAAAAACATTGTGATACCTGTCAGTTTGCTTTGTCTTCTTTGTTGTTCCAATACAAGTTTTGTCTAATACCAACTCGCAACAATGAGTTCCAAACTGTCGGACGCGGTCTATTGACCCGCTAAGCTAATATCTTCTTTAAAATAAAAGACAATTGTCGTTCACACAATTTAGATGTAAGCCTCTATTCAACTGATATGCTGTAAGTTACCAATACTATTATGTTTAAGACAAGCGAATGTTCAATGGTATGTTGCAACGGGTTCAAACTGCCATGTTTCAAACGGCAAGGTGTATGGATGGCTCCGCTTAGTTTCGTGCAGCAGGTAGGTGACTTTCTTTTTCTCGTTCCAAACAGTGTGTTCAGGCCATATGGCAAACCTTAACTCGAACGATTTTGGAAAACAAGTTCAAGTATGATTTGTAGTTTAACGTTAAACTCGACAAATACATATACCAAATTCTACACAAAAACGGTCTTGGTAATTACCCATCACGGATTCGAAACTTTGGACAGATTATTCGGTTAAACAAAAGCTGTAACAATGCTTATATTGTATTAAATGTACTGCAATTTGTCCAGTGACCCGACGGTCGGGAACGAGTTTACCAGTATATTAATACAAATGGTAATCTTACACGGATAAAAAAATAAGCATACATTTTTATTGAGCACGCCACACACGATGATAACACCAATAAAAGCCTTGGTGCCTCACAATTAAATACGCAATGTTTTTTTTATCACGCAAGTAGTTCTCGGAATGTTTAAGGGTCGACTGTATAAACACATGTATTCTCATTAGTTTCGATTGCGTTGCACAACAGTACAGAGAACACGGCACGTCTTGCAATAGAAGTATCTACATTTTGTTTAGATTGATTTATAGTTTGTTGGTTTAGCGGAATATTAGCGCCATTATCAGTGACGTAATGCATCCGGTGAATAGCAAGCTATTATTAATCTATCCTATCTCGCTTAGGTATTATTTCCGCGTTCAGCACTAACTACGTTGGAGAAGGTTTTAAGTAATAATATCGGGAGTTTAGCGAACATGACTGAGCAAGAATCTAGAGCATTGGCAACATGGGTGGATGTTAATGTTCATAAAGAATCAACGTCTGGAATTGAATTATCAGGTCTTAATAATTCTCCATTGATATGTCCAACTCAGAAAATTGAGGTTAGTAATCAACTAAGCGACTAGGCATGGCTTCAGTGTTGCAATATTTTAAACTAGTATCACCGAACCGAATTCTTTGTCAATAGGATTTGTGTTGTGTTTTCATTGAGATTTGTTGTGCTTTGGAAATAAGATAACTGTGTTTTGTTATTAGGATTAATTGTATTGTGTCGTTCATATGTGTTTTGTTTTGTCAATCAGATAATGTTTCTTTTTTTCAGTGCGATCAGTTATGCTTTGGCATGTTTCATTACTGAGAAATATTTTGTTTTGTAATCGAGATAACTTGTATTATGTCATTAAGTTTACTTTCGTTTTTTCGTTAAGATGAGTTTTGTTTTGTCACTTAGTTAAGTTGTGTTTCGTCATTAAGATGGACTGTGTTTTGTGTTTTATATGAGTTATTTCATAGTTTTTATTTACTCAACACTTTGTAAAATTATTAACATTTATTTGCAAGCTTTTAACATTAATATCGACAAGCCTACATTAATATCGACGTGTAATGTGCAATTCCTGTAGTATTTTTTGTTTATATTACAGGAAAAATATCAATGTATATTGAACGAAATTTCTACAAATCCGAGCAAAATGGCTGTCACAGACGTTACCTCTTTTGTGCCAATTTCAACGGATATCGATCGCATTGCATTGAAAAAGACAGAACAACTAAAGATAACAATAAAACAACATGATGTAGCAAACCACTTATCTTCAAGTGAAAAAGTCCGCCATGTTTTTGAGAAGACTGCAATTGAGGTTCCAGGTGACGCATCAACAGATCGAACAATACACGTTAATACCAATCGAGGGAAAAAGGAAACTTTGTCAGGAAATATCAGGCGCTCAAAATCCCCCCTGTCGAGCAGAACAATTGATCAGAGTATGATGTCACATATTATGACGGTGGAAAATCCCAACACGAATACTTCAACGTGCTTCTCGCATGTCCTGCAGGAATTTGAAGATACGAAAAAGCAAACTAAAAAAGAGGACGCTCACTCTGAACGAAAACAGAGTCAACACAAACATTTAAAGTCACAATTTATTAAATCCATTGAAGTGGGTCATAGAAAGGAAAAAAATCGGAGTTCCCCGGAAAGATTTAAACCGAGATACACCAGGAACACTGTTAACGGAGCGCGTTTTTCAGACTCCTCGAGGCACCATCCAGAAGGTTACAGGCGGGTTCGGCAACACCGGCCATGGGCGTTTAGATATCACAATCGTAATCAAGAAGACGATTGGCACAAAAACGTTAAATACAATCTTAGAAGGGACCGATATGACAAATATTTCGGAAGACACTATTCTGAAAGTTCGAAGTCAATACACAAAGGTTCAGAATGGAAAAGCAATAAATTAAACATAACAACTGTGACACGAGGTAGTTCTTATGATACTGTCAGATACGTCCATAAAGTTCGTGAGCCCGAGGAAATCCGCAATGTAAGATCAAACTCCGCAAATGAATTAAGACCTAAAAGAGATCAGATTTCACCTCGTAAAAGCGTTGATTCGAAACCTCTTGCCGGGGATAAAAGTGCCTCCATAAAGATATTTTCCAATAAAACTTTAAACAAAGCATCAAATAAGGAAGAACTTTCCACAGGTAAACTTAATCTAGAACGAGAAATCAAAAAAGAAAAAGTTAAATCAGATCAATGTTGTGACGAATCTTCTGAAAAGTCTTCGCTTCTAGACACTACACATTTATTTCAACTAAACGAGGCAAGTGGTGTTGGAATAGATGACGCTGATGTTCCTTGGCCTTTCGTGGTGCAGAGTGAAGTTATAAACGACAATCCATTTTCCAATTTTCGAATTGACAGCTTGCTGTTGAAACAAATCAAAATACAAGATGACGGCGGTGAACAACACCAAGAAACAGTTGAACTTGAATCGCGGAAAGGCCCCGAAGACCTTGTTTCGAAATACAATGACGTATCTTCGGGTATTGCTAGCCTACCTAGTCATTCTTCAAATAGTCCAAATCGTATTGAAAGCCTCCCTAACTATTCTTCAAACAGCCCCAATCAAAGATTACAAGATGAAAGTTTTAATGTGAACAATCCGAACAGCTCTTTATCAAATGTTACAGATGCCAAAGTCAGCGTGACCCGACCGTGGAAGAAAATAATGCTTGATAAAGCAAAGGTTGGCGTTGGAGTGTCCGTAATAGCAACTAACTCTGTAAATGTTGATCTCAGCAGAGTTTCAAGCCCAACAAATGAAATAAAGGTTTTAAAGGCACCTGATTTGTTAAGTTCGAAACATAAAGAATCTGTTATTTCAACAAACTCAACAGCTAGTCCCACACAGCTTTCAACCGAAGACGGCAGGGTAAGTGAACCAAATCATAATTCCAAAGAACCAGTTTTGTTTGCCCTACCTACCCCGAACAAAGAGTCCATTCATTCAAACATTCCTGATAACAAAGCAGTCGATATAGATTCCAATATTGCATTGTACCAAGACAAAGGCGGAGATGAAATTCGATCAATACCAAATCCCTCACCTATAGCAGTGGAACAACATACCACAGCAAAGACTTTCAAAAAGTTTCAACACCAACCAAATGAAATTAGAGAACTTTCAATGCCAGACGAGACTAAGAGTAAAATCGCAAAAGAATGTGCAACACCCAATGTGAACGCTTTGAAGAAAAGGCGAAAACAAAATCGCTCTAAAAAACGTGCCATACCTACCCATGAGATTGGTTTAAGACAGAGAAAAAGATTAAACCCATCTGTAAAAAATGCGGAGACTCCCGAAACACATACCTCACCAAAAGCTGTATTCTCAAGCAATTCAAAAACCCGGGCGAGCACTGACAAGCAAGTAACAACACCATCGCCAAGTAAGTTAATCAGAGGTAAACGAAATACAGCACGAAAGAGCATAAGCGCACGGTCGCAGCCAAAGAAGCGGAAGAGAGAACCGCTTCCCTCCATATCTTCTGATGAGGAACTTACAGATTTAACACCTGCAATTCGCTTTACAAGTTTCAGGCCCAACGGTGATATATCAGAGGACGAGGGTGAATTAATATCGTTCGAATCCTTCCTCAAGTCTGGGCAATCAATGAACCCAACCGTCACTCTGAAAAAGTTGAACATTTCTGCAAACAAAAGTGAACTTTCGTTTCAAGCAGAAGGATGGAAACCGAATGATGAGAATTCTGAGAACCAAAGCAACAAAAGGAAGAGTTTAATTGATCAGTCAGACGGTGCGGATCATGACCGTAAAGAATCAAGTCTGTTAAATAGGGATGTTTGCCTGAACTCGAAACACATAATAGAGCCGGTACAACCCACCACTATCTTTGAGACATCAAACACCGACAGTGATAAAGATGTTATTAAAGAATGCACTGTATTAAATATATCCCCCAGTCAAAAAGAAGCAGAACCCTCACCACCTATGGAATCGCAGGATGAACTCGACACAACAGATAACAACGTCGACAACCTACATGACTGCAACATTTTAAAAAAATGCTCTGAACACAAAGATATTACGGACCTGTCTCATTTGAAAAACTGCTCCAATGAATGTGATGACAAGTTATCAGAGAACGATAGCTTCAGCACTGATTGTTCCACTTGCACTGGGACAACAAACTCGAACGAAAGGGCACAATCTTTAGTCGCTGAACCATTAAATGAGGTAATTATATATATCTGTAGAGTTAAGGAATATATTTGATTTATAAGGGGCCAAATGGTCCTTAAATCGAAGATATACTATGTTTAAACAATGCGCGTGTTATGTTGCAAACAAACGTATGCGACTAGCTAGGTCAAATCGCTAGTATAGTAGACTAAATAGGAAAATTCGCTTAGTAGAACTAAGATGGCGAATTCATTTAGTAGAACTAACCTACAAGACAAAGGTAGGTTTCTTATATAATGGTTCCGATTTTATTATTCATACAGGTTTTCACCAATGAACCCATCAAGTGTGTTTCTGTTGGGGATGACGAGCCCTGCGACAACTCTAGGAATGTTCAAGTGATAGCAAACGGATTGGCAACTAATCCAACTTTAAGTCATGAAAGTCAAGGTACGTACTTCTTATTATTGATTAAGTGTTTTGCCCAGTCTAGCTTCGATCAGGGAATGCTACTTATTGGTAGTGAGAAGATCGCTTTGATGCTGGAGGAAATAACTTATGTTTATCCTCTCAATGCGTCATAATATTAAGATTACTTCTTGCTCAAAGCCAATTTGTCGGAGCAACTGCAGTAAGTTGTAAATGACAAAGAGGTTCATTTCATTTAAAAAACATTAGTCCACTGGGTTTAGGACTCGCGATTTATTGACAGTCCGACGCTCCAAAAGTAGAGACAGTTGATGATACAAAATTGGGTTAAGATAATAGTAAAGAAATAAAAACATTTGCTTTGGTTTAACATTTATCTCTAGCAGTTGAGGAGGAGTCAAATTTGGGAGATCAACATGATAAGTTAACTATTATCGAAGAAAATGGTGAAGTTTTGTCGTCGACTGGAATCGTTCGAAACGATGCCATTATGAACCCCATCGCAGATATCCAGTCTGATACTTGCACACCCAGCGTTTCGGATCCGACAATCGACAACTTCAAGAAAAGCCCTAACACAACTGGAGCAGATGACCCAATACAACATACAACGACGCCAAATTTAAACGAACAATTCGGGGAACACGATTTATCGTCCCTGGATACTTGCCATATGGAGGTTGATAGCTCGAAAAGCAAAGACGAAGGAATTGAGTCGGATATTGAAAGTGTGAATCAAGAAAAACATGATTGTTCAGGTACGTTTTACATCACAAAGTCGCATGTTCATGTTTTGTCTCCAAAAATGGAAAAAAAAACGGATAACGGGCATGTCATCGGTTTCCTGAAGATATTGGGGTGTGTAGTGTACGTTTGATACGTTGCTTGGGTAGGTTGATGAGATGTCCGCGAAGCGTTTTATCCCAGGACGTTATCTTTCGGCTGTAGACAGTTTATGGTCCGATAAACATAGTTATAAACAACCTTTTTGGGGATCAATAAAGAAAAACAGTAACACAGACAACAAATTACCCTGTGGCCATAGTCGCTTTTTGGATTAATAGATGGAACTAAAAAAACAATTAATTTTAACAATTAACTTCATTAAGCAGCGTTCTCCGACTCTGGACACCCAATACTCTGTGAGAAAACAATTGAGAAAGTATATTAATATGTGCCTATGTATACACATTATATTTTAAAACAAATTCCAAGGATAGTTACCAATTTTTTTCAGTTTTGTTGGCGTCGATATTTTTGATAGCCGATTTATTACTGAACTGGACTATCTACTTTAAAAGAAAATTGTAAATAAAAAATACCCCAAAAATACAAAATGCCAATGAAAGCATAATACACTATTGCCACTTGTATAAATCAGCTGGATATGTGAGAGCCCCATACCCATATTCAACCGTTTTCAATTCTAAAGCAATTTCTTTAAGGCAAAAATCAACATAAATCAATAGGGATTTTAAAAACAATGATACTAAAAAAATGTCCCAATGACAACAAAAAATGTTTTCATCTAGTGGAAAATTTCAGAGATTTTAACTGTTTAATTTATTTTGTTTGTTGCAAATCCACACGAAAGGACTTCTTTTTGGGAGGATGGGTAAAAATGTGGATAATAACTCGGGGAACCATTAGTTTTAGTTTGATAAACAAAACGTTATACAATTTGACTAAATGTGGTCAGTAAACCAGTAAACTCGTACGTTTTTTTGCTTGCAGAAACAAACAACGTACAGTCAAAATCTCTTTTAGAATTTTTGGTAGTTTACCCAGGATATTATTGTTTTATCACTGTAACACGGGAAATAGTATAATTTAATCTGCTCGCTTTAGACGATGATCGCAATGTGCCTTAGTCTATGTCACAGCCAAACCTGCGGCTAGTTTCGATGGCGCACACTCCCTACCTACTACCAACGCTTTACCGATTAATCCAACCGCACCCGTCACGCAATTAAACTTTCCATAGATGCAACAATAAGTGCTGACGAATGTATGCCGGATCTAGATGACGTAAGCAAAAAGACAATCGAAATGATCGCTGGAAACAATGAGGAACAATCCGGTAAACTTAAAATCAAAAAACGAAGACAGACACAGAGAATATCTAACAGCGATAGACTTTTGTCCAAGACTGTGGGCGTCGTATCGCATTCACCTGATGGTCAAAGTTCTCTGCCTGTTAACGACCTGTGCCTTGAAGGGGGGTACAGTGAAGCACGAAGTGAATGGAAGACCGGTTCACCACCTGTGTCCCATCCACAACAAAGTCCTGTTTTAACGGAAACTCAACCGAGTATTGCAGCGTCGCAAACGTTACAGCACGAAGTTACTTTCCATGGCATATTAGAGGTTGGAATGAGAGCTCCGGCGTATAAGTTAATAAGTCCGTTCGTTCCATCAACGGCAATCGTGTTCTTTCGAAAGCGGAGAATCCCGTACATTCAAATGAAAGTACAACGAGCGGAAAACGGTGAAAATGCATTTCCAGTGACATCGGGTTCTTCCGCTGCCTCTCAGATTGTGTTTGACGTTACACTTGTTCGGATACGCGACATCGCGTTCACATTGAAAACCGCGCCGGTGGACTTTCTTCGCGACATTACCAGCCGCGGGATAAGAAGCTACCCGCCAAACCCATTTGCACAGGCAGTCTACGAACTTGTGTTTGATAGACAGGCTCGTGAAATACCTCACATCTTTGCAATGCTTGGCCACAGCTATGGCCACCAAAATCCTGGTCTTCCAAAAAATAACCTGATGCTACTGGATGATTATTTGAGAATAGTTTTGCCGGTATGGGTTACATTTATACTTTTTCCTGTATTTATAATAAAAAATATGCATTACTAAACATACAATCACTTCGTTAAGTAAACCATTTTGGAATATATTTTTGTCCACGTAACAAATAGCAAGTAAAACATACATCATGACAATTCCACTGCAAAGGACGACCAAACAAACATCAATTAAAACCACTTTGGTGCATATCATGTATTTCTATAAAATTGATTTTTTATATGAGGCTATGTAATCTTTTTGTGTCTACTGTTTTAAACAAAATTCCACCACTGGAACATACCGAACTAAGGTAAAAAATTCAAAATATTGAAATTTTTTAAAAAGTTTTTTGCCCACTTCCAGTGGTAACTTATGCATTAAAATTTGTACATGTGATGCAAGTCTGACCGTGGTTACACGGGCGAACTTTAAATCTTCGGAAATATTTTTCGCACCAATGTTTCTGTCAGTCTTCACCAAGGTAAATTTCTATTTAATTATGAGCTCTCTACTAAGAGAGTTTTTATAAAAAAAAGGTATATAAATCACTTGTAGTTGCTCGTGGTCTATAGTTTTGACGACACAGCTTTGATTGCGAAGATAAACATTTCCCATAACACCGTTTAGCTAAGTCGGTTATACAGCCGATATGTTGTTGGATCAAAACTAGTTGGCTGAAAGGGGTCCATTGGGATAAATATTGCATCTTTACCGATTTTAATATAAAAACAGTTTATAGTGACGCGCCCATCGTGGTTTGTAACTGCGCCCTATAAAAATAAACATTCATTTTAGACGTTTCAATAATTCCCTTATTTCAGCACTACTACCTGGCAAGCTTTGGCATAGAAAAGGAGTTTTTACCGCAATTTGTAAACGTCAAGACCTACAAATCTATCAACCATTTAAACACAGAAGTTATTGAAGTAAGACTATTTTCATCAGTTACATAATTATGTATCATAGAACAAAGCCGCCTCCGGGATAAGGTCATCTGACAAATATTAGTTTGTAGCGAACGTCTTTTGTATTGACCCGGTTTAGGAAAATGCAATGACTTAATGGACATTTAGAGTGTAATTATTTATTACCAGTGCAATACATTGAAACTTTATCTTTCAACTGCAAATGTTTAAACTTTTATAACAACCACAACGTCTAGTGTATCACAATTTATGGAAAACGTTATTTTAATCGCATTTTAACACGTAATTGTTTAATATTTTATTACAACCACTAAAATAGATCTAGCAACCAGATGGGAACGAGGTTATTTCAGAATTGCCCATGTTATACCGTTTTCTGTTTTACAATCCATGGCAAGAAATATATTTTTCAAATAAGAATATAAAAATAATGCATTTTCTTATTCTTCGCTGTAGATATTTTGCAAGACCTTTTCATATAACCAGCAATTGATACTTTCGGATCTAAACGTAAAAAGCTCCGCTTACGCGTTCTTCGACGGGGCCTATAGAGACGCGGGAACAAGAAAGAAGCGAAAATCTACGGAAACTCGTTCTGAAAAGGGAAAGGTACAAAACAAAGCGAATAATGTGGCAAGCGCACCATCCAACTCGCAGAATTCTACATCTTCTTCTGTGCACCAACCGGAAGTCACGTTTTCTCAAATCCTACCACATTTCTCCCAACAAACCGAAATAAATAGCGCACCAGAGAAGTTAAAATGGATACTAAATGCGAATGACAGAAGTCAACTACCACTACCAAGCATGACTCAAGCTACCCCTGTCCAACAAGTCTTTCGATTTTCCGTTTCAACACAGAACCCTCCTCCATTTTCGACGGTGTATTCTTCTCTGAACCCCAGGATAGCGGCTCCTTTACCCCATCCCACCACAGTTAACCAGACGAAGCCATTCCTCTACCAGCCACCACAGCAGTTAAATGCGCCGAACCAGTTTACTTGTTCAGCCACACCTATGGTGCCTCCGGCCTTCTTACAACGGTTAATTCGTCCGATGCAATCTGCCCCTCGACCACCCAACACTTCGTCCACATTTTCCTACCCCCTTATAACTCCGGCAACCCAAGAGCCGCGTTTTAATGAGCAAGCATCCCCTCTTGATTTCTCGATCGGGGCAAAATTTGTGAACGAAACCCTTCAGCATGCGCCAACTTCTCAGGAACCCTTCAATACCAGCCGCCTAGAAAAGAAGGAAGAAATATCGAGAGAGTTAAATGATATACTGCAGAGCATACAATCAACATCTGCAAGACAAGTAAATGCGCCTTTTCGGAAACAATCGATTTTGACTCAAAGCAACAGTAACTGGAACAACAACGGCCCCGCGGTGACGCCATTAAACTGTAACGTGGCAAGGGAGGCGCCAACAGCGAATTCGCTTGGGGGGAGCGCTTCGTCCTCGGAGCACGGGCTTGGACACGAGCTGAATCCAATTCGCGTGGTCGACCACACTATGCCTCCTTGCTTGCTACCCGGTGCCAAACTCCATAACGGGTCGGTTGTTTTCGTACAAAACGCCGACGGAACGAAGTCAGTGATAAAGTTGCAACCAGACGAACCGGAACTGACGATAAACGATGTGTATTCATTGTCCAACATGGAAGGAAGTGACGTCATAGCTGTTGATACGATGAGGGAAACTGAGTTGAACACCAACCCAGCGTCTCCAGGTAATTGCATATAGAACATTAACGTTTAATTCCCGTATAGAACATTCACGTTTAATTCCCGTATACAACATTCACGTTTAATTCCCGTATACAACATTTACGTTTAATTCCCTAAAATTTGCAACGGTTTATCACACGGGCAATCGTCAAATTACCGCCTGTCTAAAGTCGGAGTAATAAAGCTATTACAATGTGTTTTACATGCTTAAAACTTTCCTTCATTTTAAATAGAACTATATAATTTATACCGTGGTTTTGGAAAGTCTGTGACTCAAGGACACAACCGTCTGGTTAGACTAACAATTAACCAAACCTTTTGTATTTATTATTTACTTATCTCATTACCAGTTGAATCCGAACAAGAAGCCATGAATCTGAAAATAAGAAACAAAAGTAAGTCGGCAAATTAAAGAGGACATTTTCCTTAATCTTTCCTCGATTTCACTTTTTTAATGGGTAAAAATCACATGATGTTTTTGTAACTAGGTTTTCCATAGCATGTTGAAAGTGTTCATGTTAAAAACTATTCGGTCACCACCGTTAAACTATATCCGTTATTGTTAGCATTTTCAGGAAAAACAAGGCCGTCATCACAGTAGTAATCGACAGAATACTTCTTAATGAATGGTTTCATTAGGCAACCTGCATTTTTTAAACAATTCGATTTTAGTAAACTTAAATTAAAAATTGGTCTCCACCGTTGAACCGGTTGAACTATATATAAATACGTTATTGTTAGCATTTTTTAAGGGATTTTTTTGACTGGACCAAGTTTTGAACCCGTTTCGAACCTGAAGGGCTCGTCACCATGGCCGTAAGAGTCGGTATATGTATCGGTCGCGTTAACCATTAGGCCACAGGACCGTACATGTTTCAGCAGAAAACAAGGCATTTTTATCCGTATGTTTGAGACACCACACGGGCCGTAATTACAGTAGTAATCGACAAAATACTTTATAATGTCTGGTTTTATTAGGCAACCTGCATTTTTTTAAACAATTCGATTTTAGTAAACTAAAAAGCACACGATAACATATTTATGTCTTTTAACTCCGTAAACGGAAAAATGCATATTACAAGATATAAACATTGGTATTCGTGAGAAAAACATTAGTCCGACAGTCGGACTAACGGTATTGAAGTGTGTTGCATATGGATCAATGTAACGTCAGTTTAGTGACTTGCCCGATGATGTAACCGCGGAAAAGTGGTAAATAGCCGCGACCGCCGAACCTAACCCATAGACTATTATGTCGGAAAATTCTCATCAAAAACCCTTTATTCTAGAACGTTCCAGCCCCGATCTGCAGAAGGTCGTAGAAAGATTAAAAAAACGAGTCACCGGCTTAAAGTGAGAGTCGACAACTGTAAATGCCATGTTTTTCTGTATATATTTATCTGCGTTCTTCAATGTTGTTTTCTGATACAAATAACGAGATCTGTGACTTTTTTAATTGTGTTTTATAATTGAAGTGCTTTTTTAATCCTAACTGTATTTGTAACCGGTTTACGTGATTGGAGAGTGTTATGTTTGAAATGAAGACTTTTTGTCGCCGTTTTCTTAGTTTTTATAAAGTTCGTTTTGGTGCAATAAACCTGACTAAAACGACTAAACGTGACTGGTGATTTGGGCTAATCGAGGATTTAGTATGTATCCTCTATCCTGTGTGTCAGATTGACTAAGCTGATACCGAAAGTAACACCAGGGAAATCCCCTTTATTTGTACCTATGGCTTTACCGTCGTAAAAACGACATACAGGTTTACAACACACGCCGATTTTCATTATGGTAGAACCAGTTTTACGCAATAGCAAGAATAACACCTCAAAGTGATGAAGTCTCAATTGCGATAAACCAGAATCACTCGATCCGTACAAACCGGACAGTTTCCTCAAAAGCAGGAACGTTTTGCTGTTATGTAGCAGTGATTGAAGACGCCAGTGTGAAAATGTTGATCCTACGTCGGGAATACCATGGAACGAACTTTTCGATATTTTTCTTAATCCCCCTTGTAAAAGGCTCCACTTCTGATGATCCCTCAGTAGATCCCGCCATCCTTGTCGTCCAACGTGTCTTCTTCTTCATCCAGATAGTTCTCCCCGTTGTCGAAATAGGAAGTGAGGTAATCGTTCTCTTCTTCCGCTTGCTCCTCTTCTTCCTCAACTTCCAACTCTTCTTCTTCCTCCTCTTCCTACCATTAGGGGGCGCAATTTAGTGGAGCCACAAACCAAGAAGTGCGTCGCCTTTCAATCGAAAGGTTACAGGTACGAAACTGGTCGCTAGCTAGTCGGTTGTGTCCTTGGGCAAGGCACTTTAGGGACATTGCCTGAACCCAGCGGATTTATGGGTTCTACCAAATTGAAGGAACGTTTATATCATATACAACACACTGCAATAGCTCCGGTAACCCGACGGTGGGCGATAGGTGATCTAACAATTGCCCGTGTGTTAACCCCCTTGGTTTTCCCATTCACGGGGATAAACATGAATATCCTATCCTATTCTATCCACAAAAAGGGGTGGTAAAACATAGTCAATTATCAGATTACCTAATGCCCACAGAGAGGGTACAAGCTAACCTTTTATTTTTAATTCAATTATTCAGCCAATTACTTTGGCAGAGTAGTGTCTTGACATTTAGCCGAAGAGTTTAAGGATTGTCACTAATTAGTTGGTTGTGTTCAATGGTAGTAATTAACCTTTGGCGCAAGGTAACTTAGAATTATTTGTGTGATAAAGCGGCTGTGTTTTTGGATTTTTGACAATAAAAAGATGAATAATCATCCTATTGTATGTAATGTAGATCGGATGACTTTTTTAACGCAAAACCATCAACTGGCTATTCGTTTGAATCCTTTAGCAAGGCACGAAAAAAATGCCTTGTTATTATATAAAACAATGCAACAGCTCCGGCAGGCGGTAGCGCAAGTTAATCTGATGTTAACCCTTTACGACTTACTGGATAAAACACAAGTATCTTATCCTACTAATACTCCAACAAACATCACAAACCTCTTTTCCTCCTGTATTTTCCTTCTTTTCCAATACTTCCAACTTTTTCGCAATTTCCTGTTCATCTGCATACATGAAATTCACTGAGAATATGATATAGTTTTTAGTTTAGTTTATTTTTCACTCCTTCGTTACAATAAAAAAGAATAAAACAATTATTTTAAATTAAGGAGACATGATAAGCAAAACTACAGTAGTTAAAACACGTCAGTGGATAGACACATATAAAGTTTTATCAGGTGATAGTGGTAAACCGAAGTTGTAACTGTAAGAATACCTTCAGCCCACCATCGCATTACTAAGATTAAGCAGTGTGTTACGTTTAAGTTAAATTCAGTATTTTACATAAATCCACTGGTTCGAGGCTTCATTTAATAATTGGCTTTCCCAAGGACACAACAGCCAGGGTGAGGAATAAACTATGGGAACTTAACTGCGACTAGAAGGAAAATTATAGCAAAAAAGTTTGAATAACACTGGTCTAGATAACATGGTTGTCCAGCCGGTTAGTCTGGCGGTTTAGTACGATGCCTTTTAACCAAAAGGTTGCAGG
>CH002809.1:972271-984399 GCA_000149265.1 Ciona savignyi | reverse complement strand
GGGGGGGGGGGGGGGGGGGAGGGGGGGGGGGGGGGGGCGGGGGGGGGGGGGGGGGGGGGGGCCGCTTTTTTCCCCCTCTTAATGTTGTCCTGTACATTCCTTGATGCAACATAGATTTCAGTTTTAACCAGTAATTTTTATTTTAATGTTTTTTTTTAATAATGTCAAACTATATGTAAGTAGCGACCCAATCACTTGGCCTGCCAGTCTGGGAATGAAAAAATTTTGGCCCTGGATTCAAAAACTGTGCCAACTCCTGCTATAAAGTCACAGTAATAATTACGGACAAAAATATTTTACCCAGTTTCATGCATTGTCATGTGCATACAAGTGCAACTTAAAAAACATGAATTAAATGGTTACAGGTGGAATAATATAGAATCCCAAGCAATAAAATGTCGGCCCAAGGTTACAAAGAAGATGAATATGAACATTACAACTACGAACAAGATAAATTAACCGGCCATGGTGGAAAAGGTAAAAATATTTGAAAGTTTAAATAATCTATTAGACACTTTTTACAATGATATGACATAAATGTTTGAATGACTATACTATACAGTCATTGTTTAAGTGGCTTTACTTAAATCACAAGCCAGTTGGGAAAGTTTGGAAGTTTTGAACAGTGCACCCAACCTTGAAAATGTTTGTTTACGTAACTTTTTGTATTTTTTTTGACATAGCGATAGTTTAATTTTTTATCATTTTGTTTGAAGGTTGGTGTGCACTTTTGTTTTCTTTTTATGGATGTATGACATGCTTTCCATATTGAACCACAACAAATCAATGAAATGAGTCAAGTGTTGTTTCCGCAATATACTTTAACAATTTTCTCGAAAATTAAACTAGTGGACATTA
This sequence comes from Ciona savignyi, assembly GCA_000149265.1. NCBI lineage: Eukaryota > Metazoa > Chordata > Ascidiacea > Phlebobranchia > Cionidae > Ciona > Ciona savignyi. The sequence continues at coordinate 983,541 of CH002809.1, read as the reverse complement.
ATTTTGTTTTAATCAAGGTGAACAGTAAATAATGCTGGATACTTTAGAAGGCAATAAGGATACTTGGTATACTTGTTTATCACAGTAGGTGAAACAGTGATTAATTTTAAAACTTGCATGTGTCCGTATATATATCAGTCCATTAGAGAGAGTTGGCTATTATCCAAAAGTTGGTGGATCGATTAGCTAATGGCTAATGCATTAGTCAGCTGTTTGCTCAAGCAAGGCAATTAAAGAACATTATTCCAACTTACTGGATTAATGGGCTAAACTTAAACTGAAAGAACGACTCAATAGTCAAGCTGCAATAATTCTGGTAATCCGACAGTAGGTGCGAGGTAATCTGATGATTGTCCATGTGATAATATTTCTTTCCATGCACGGTGGTAAAACATTAATATCTTAAATAGAATTCCAACAAGTCAAACCACTTCACCACAATTAATAAACATAAATATTGGACTATTTTTGACTAAAAGTATTACAATAATTGTTTGGGAGGGTCCCTTCAACGTATCTGTGTTTACTACAACTGTCTTGATCCTGTATATTGCTGTCTGTCTTAATCACACCATAAAGGAGTGCAAATAAGTGTCGGTCAGTGTTAATTTAAAAATAGGGACTAATTCAAAAACTCCCTTTTTTAGTTTTCACAAAATTTTATTTTTTTCTGTTTGTTACATTACCCTGGATTTATAAAACTACACATGATTTTAGCCATAAGCAATTTTTATAATGTGTTTAAAGACTGTCGATTTGCCCTTGTAAGGACTGTCAAGCAAACAAGATGGAATCAAAATCAACGGACTAGTTGATTAACGCCTCTTTGTCAGACAAAATGTCGCTTATTTATTCTGCTTGTTTTTTTCGGTCAAAAATAAATCTAATCATATTCAGTACACTGCAACAGCTTTAGTATCAAAAGACATATGGGGAATTGTTTATGGGTAATGCCGCATACGTGGTAACACGTACAGGAGTTATTTATAAATATTTTATTTTATTTTTTTCCAAATTCTGTATTATCTACAAAAATGTAAAAATTCGAACCTCACTTAGGACGATCGAAAAAGGAATCCGCCCAGCACCACGTAAAGGACACCAGTCACAAGGCACCTGAAGTTATCGCGAATGCAGAAGAAAAACGAAAACGGGAACAAAAAGAAAAATCTGCAAAATCCTAACCTTTGTTCAATACACGATACCGACATATATAGACTGAAGCTTGTGTTTTGGGTGAGGTGCAATGTCTAATGATGCAAATTAAAAATTTTGTCCAAATGTTGCCTTGATAGTTGTGCTTTTAAATTAGCGTGTTGCAATACACAGGTATCAAATTTTACCCAAACGATTAAGCACCAGGTTCAGTTTATTACGTTTTTCGTTCGTGGAATAATAAAAAGTGAATAAACTGGTATATATTTAAACGAGTAGTAACGCAAACAATTCGGAATACCAGAGGTATTGCGATGTGTTTAATACTATTAGACATGTCTATGGTTTTTATTTTTAACCTGTTAAACACTTGGGTTAGACGAAGTCCTTTAAGTATCTTGCCTTGGGCACAATTGACAAACAAGCGGTTGGATTCGGTCTGACGCAACCCGAAGATAGTGCGAATACGAGCATCTGCCTGACTACCGGTTGTGTAGTTCTATCCTAACGACCAGGTTTACTGGTGAATGTCAGAAACTTCAGATATGGTTACAGTATTTAATTAAAAACCTACACTACAAAGTTTAAATCATATATTCATATACGTCGTGTGTCCGAACGGTTACCGTGACTGATACGTCTTTTTGTGCCGCCTAGGATAGGATATTCATGTTTATCCCTGTAAATGGGAAAACCAAGGGGGTTAACACACGAGCAATCGTCAGATCACCTCGCGCCCATCATTGGGTTAACGGAGCTATTGCAGTGTGTTATGTATATTTTACACGTTCCTTAAATTTAGTCTTTACGGGCTAAAACATGTTTCTTGATAACAAAAAAAACTAGAGTTTGTCATTAAACAAGGCTTTTAAATGAAATCAACATTATTTCGAATTATTGCAATAAGCTTACAAACCGATGTGTAAAACAACCACGCTTTATACCTACTGAAGGAATAGGCCATGTACTTACGTCAGAAACAAAAAGTTTGCCAGACCCAGATAAGCGTAGTTCGTAAATATTGCGTTGGTTAATTTTTTTTTATAACTTCAACTACACACAACCCCATTTACATGTTGATTTTTTTTATTACCAACGTAATATAAACCACCATTCACAAGCTGATTGTTGAACTTTATATTACTTAATACAACTTAAGTTGTACTAAGTTTGTAATTAAGGAAAGTTTGCTTGTATAAATCGAAAAGTTTCCTTGGTAAAATAAAGCGCATGCGGTAAGATAATTGCTATACACTCTTATTACTATATCGTCGCTGAGCAGTATCGATAAAAATTAATAGAACTCTCTTTAATTTACCCTGGCATTGATAGTATCGCGATTATTAATATATCGTTGCAGCCCTAATTATAAACCGTTAAGTTTTATTACTGGCTGTATCCACGTTAAGTGTTGTTTTAAGGAGGCGTTTAACCAATTATTTTCCCTATCTCTCCAATGCAAATTGACCTCACAAAAACGGCTGTCACTCAAAATCCTGCCATAGAAAGTAATAGATCTGTTTTAGAATATAAAATTAAAGCTTGGATTTGTAACCTAAACTCAAAACCCTCCACACTTTTGCTTACAAATTTTGAGCCCATACCCCTTCGTACATCGGCAACTTTATCCCAACAAAACAGAGAAAATGCACATTTTAAACCTTTATTTCACTAAACTCTGCTCAACTATTACACTACTGCACAGCTTCAAGAGAAACATTGGCGCAAAACGGATCGAACCCAATGGTTGGAGTAAAACTAATAGCATATCAATCATATGCAATAGACCCGATAAACTTATTGGCGATTGCCCATTTTCATTTGTAGCGACCTCATAATATGTTTACATAAGATTTATGATGGCCGCAGACGACATCTGCGCTGACATTGCGTCATCACTGAACTATTATTACCGCAGCTGACGAATAACCTTGTCTATATAAGATTATTTCACTTTGGCTCCAGACGATGGAAGGCTCCTAACGGAGTGCTCCTAGAGAGAGTCCTAACGCATTAAGTAATATTCTTGTATGTGAAGAATACTGAGAGTTTATCTGAAATCTATATCGTTGCAACATCTAACGATTTACTCGTAATTGGTACTAAGTTAATCGCCTCAATTGCTCAATACAATTGATGTTATAAAACTACTGAGGCGTTTATCGACGAAACACAGCAGATAGTCAAGTCAAAGAGTCGTTACGCAGAAAACCTCAAGTAATTAGCGCACCTCCGAGAGTCGAGATAGCGCGTAGGGAATCGCAGATCGTGTCAGGTGTTGTAACCGGCTTACCTGAGGCCTACAACGAACAATCTAACAAAATAGGCAGCGACCTGCAACGGCTCTCTACATATTTGGTGACCCTGTTTCTGAGCAAATTTTGAGGTGGCATTGATGATTGGAAAGCCGGAAAAAGAAGAATTTCAACTACATTTCTTTGCTCCTTAAAGTTTCGAGGTACATTTCTGAATCAACTGTAAACGTCGCATTCGCCATCAAGAACAAACGTTGGACATTTCCGTTCTATTGTTCGTGGAGGTGTCAAGTTCGCACATCGGTTCATAGAAGCGAGATTCATTTGGAGGATTCTACAGACGACGATCGCATCTACTACGACGGAAACGAGAAGTTATGGATTCCAAGAAAGAGCCTTAACAAGATCAAAAAAACTCTCAGGCAAGACGTTGGATATGGCGTATAGCGTCTTGTCTAATACTACTAAATCGCCATCTTTACTGTTTATCACGGATTATGACCTTTAAGTGTTAGATCTGACTTCTTTATTCTACATCATTTCTGGATTACTTTCCCCATCGGACCTTCGCGTCAGTCTTCATACAGATTCGGAGAAGTCAACCACAGGTTAATTACCTGTTTAAATTCTACAAGAATGGTGGTTAAGCAATCAATCCAGACGATATATTCTTCGAATGTCAACTGCAAGTATATCTCTGTTCTCTATTTAATCTATTTAAGAAACTGGAAGACTGTTTCACAGTTAAAGTGCTATCAGCCAAAATGGGTAATCTCCGAGCTGCAATAACTATTGGAAATATTGAAATTGTATGTGAGCAAATAAATGCCACATTACGCCACAGTCTCCAATATAAATCCTACTTCTCCATTCGTCCTCTCGTTAGCTTTACCAGTAGTAATGGTACCTTACGAATTGGTCAAGTAATGAAAAACGATGTGGTCTATGAAGGTGTAAGATTAGTTGAGCACTATACACCCGGAAGGACATTTAAATTTCGTGTAAACGATAAGTTCTACTTGTATGATAACTATACTTTAGAACATGCTGATGTCCATGTTCGGCATAAATTTTCTCTAACTCCGATTGAAGAACCAGTCCGGACGATTTGGTTTCGCTTGCGAAAAAAATCCCTTGTCGTCAATGGGATTGGAGCATTTCAGCGCAATCCTTGGTTCAATACATCAATCGCAAGTTAAAACGGACAACATCATTCAACTCCAGAATGAAAGATGCTAACGAGACAGCAGATGCAGATCCCCATACATTCGTTGGAAAGTCTATTTGAACACTTTGCCAAACACGCACACTTGGACGATCCTACACCAATTTAAGAACATTTTTACGGTCAATCGTGGGGACATTTTTAAACCTTGTGTCGCCACAAATACGTGATAATCATTCGCACCATTTCTTGAGTTTGACAATTTTTCAGTTTATTTTCTCGTTCTCTCACATAATACCTTTTACGAAGTATGGCCATTTTTCGTTGGTTACTCTAAACTAAAATGACCATACCTCTGAGGGGGGAAGTGTATGTAGCGACCTCATAATATGTTTACAAAAGATTTATGATGGCCGCAGACGACATCTGCGCTGACATTGCGTCATCACTGAACTATTATTATCGCAGCTGACGAATAACCTTGTCTATATAAGATTATTTCACTTTGGCTCCAGACGATGGAAGGCTCCTAACGGAGAGCTCCTAGAGAGAGTCCTAACGCATTAAGTAATATTCTTGTATGTGAAGAATACTGAGAGTTTATCTAAAATCTATATCGTTGCAACATCTAACGATTTACTCGTAATTGGTACTAAGTTAATCGCCTCAATTGCTCAATACAATTGATGTTATAAAACTACTGAGGCGTTTATCGACGAAACACAGCAGATAGTCAAGTCAAAGAGTCGTTACGCAGAAAACCTCAAGTAATTAGCGCACCTCCGAGAGTCGAGATAGCGCGTAGGGAATCGCAGATCGTATCAGGTGTTGTAACCGGCTTACCTGAGGCCTACAACGAACAATCTAACAAAATAGGCAGCGACCTGCAACGGCTCTCTACACATTCATGGGGATAAAATACGAATATCCCATACAAATGTTTGTAACCTATATTACATTTTAAAACGTAGCGTATTCAATCGATCTTTACTTAAAAAACCTATAAGGAAAAATATATTTGTTGAAACCTTGAAAAGTTTTTGTTTTTAGTTAGTGGGGATCTGCTGTCAGTAAAGCAGCAGGGCATTCTGGAACGTGGACCCCGGCTAGTAAGACCTCCTAAAAGGCTAAAAGTAGCTGGTCCGACACATTGTAGTCCATAAATTCGTATTTTAATATTAAAATCAACGGTGTGTATAATATCATTACCCCCAAAACAAAGTATTTCGTATTTTAGGGAACTTCCCTTATTTGTTTTACGGTTATGCACTTTAATTACACTATTAGAAGCACACATGTTAGTTACAGATTGTGCCAATAACTACTGATATTTTTTTTCATTATTAGAGAACCACAATAGCTTAAGTTTTTTACCTAGTTTTAAAAAGTAATGGTAATTAATTTCATCATAAAGGTTTATTACCAGCATGGAAACATAATTTAACATTATGCTACTATGTGTTTAAATGTATGTAAATAAGTACAGTCCAAGATTTGTCAACAAATCTTCGAGAAATCGGTTTGTTGGTTTACGTTATTTATCGAATTGCAAGAATGGAGATTTACTTTCACGCTTTGATTGCTATCTGGAATCTCAACACGGACTTGAAGATTGATGAAGCTTTATATTCTAAATTTGCTATCATTGCTTGTGTTTGTATATCACTACACTTTGTACATGCTAAAGCAGTGTTATTGGAACGCTATGTTCGAAAAGGAAATGACTCTGTTTTATTTAATGGTTGCTTTGTAGTGCCATTAATAATATGCAGAACAACTACTAACCCTGAAATCGCCCATTTATCCGTAACCTTGTCAATATGCACATTATGTTTATTTTGCATCATTGCAAACCTTAAAGCTATCTTCAAATTTTTAATTTTCTTTGCCTTAATGCTGGAGGTGTCATTTAACTTTAATTCCTACTTATATGTGCTTACCAATTGTGTAAATTGTAGCCTTATATATGGCTATGTGGTTTGTATTTTAGTTTTTGGAGGCAAAAGAAGTTTATCAATAGGTGAAGTTATTGTGATTAGCCAACTTATTATGTGGCTGTTTAATGCACAGAGTGTTGATTTTGTTACAAATTATGAATTCAATTGGGTCACGTTTTCACTGTGTTTATCAAATGTTGTGTTAGCATTCTTTTTGTTCTATATTGGCATATGTTCTTTTGTCTCCAGTTATGCCATGTTGAAAGATGTCTTGTTTTATGTGGTGTTGTGTGCTGTTATTGTATCATTTACAATTTATAGCCAATGTGGGCCTATGCCTTTGATTCACTTTCTTATAGATTCTCTGTTCACAAAAGCGTTTCGGATATATATACTTATGTATTGGGTTTTTATAGTTGGTTTGTGTTTGCTTTATACTATAAAGTTTTCGAAAAATGCAAAAACACTTGCAACGACAGCCGAGCGCAAGTTTTTTCATGTTTTTATTTTATTAGTTTTTATACCTGGTTTAATTTACGATCCAGCACTGCTTTACATTGGCTCCGTCGTAGGAGTTTCTCTCTTTTCCATGCTGTGTGTTGTAGATGCTTTTAGAGTGCAACCATTGGGTGACGTTTTACACAAGGTTTTATGTGGGTTTGTTGGAAGTCAGGACACTGGTGGCTTTATACTTACTCCTGTGTATTTATTCATCGGGTTGTCGTTACCAATTTGGCTATCTATGACAACGAATAAGAGATCCCCCATTTCAAGCTATAGTGGTGTATTATCTGTTGGAATTGGAGATGCATTTGCATCAGTGATTGGTTCAAAATTTGGGAAACATAAATTCCCACACACGAACAAAACAGTCGAAGGGTGTATCGCCTCTATTTGTTCCCAAGTTGCAACTATTTATTTCTTGATGTATTTTGATTTAGTTGCAGTGGATACACCAATGTTCGAGATTGTATTAGCCACTGCACTAGTGTCATTCGTAGAAGCTTTCACCAAAGAAATAGACAATCTTATACTTCCTCTTTTAATGTATTCGCTTTTAATTTGACAATGCATAATTTTCCATTTATCGTGTTTTAAAAGCCCGGTCTTTTACCATGCCAATAATCGCTTTTAAAATATTTGTTATGATTGTAATATCAAAGATGTATTTTTTATTTTAAAAGTGGACCAAAATACTGTTCTGTGCTAGTTTCTGTCACCTTGTTTTATTAGAACATTTATCCATGCTAACAGATTACAATTGGACAATTATGAACTTTCGACAACTTGTTTTTATTTTTCTCCATCTACATCGAGTTGTACAGCATACAGCAGGTCAGATACGCAACATTCAATCATTGTGCTGTAAGCTCGATCGCTCATCGGTTTGTATGGAAGGTTGCGTGGTGGATAGAACTTGAACTTTGGCCCAAAATTTACTTTTACTGTAGCTGCCTTGTAAATGGACAGACAAGGGTAATACGTCCCAGAAAATATCTCGTCCTTCCATGCTATGCCTTGTGATTTACCGTTTTTGAAGAACTCCATAAACGCCCCTTTAGCTGGCTTTAATGACTTTTCAGTTAAATCAACCTCATCCTAAAATATACGAGTTATTTGGTCTGAGATCAGGTATGGGAAAAACCTTGTGTTTTTAATAAAAGTATCTTTGGACAAAGAAATAAATAATTTTCTGTAATTGGCTTCAGTGAAACAGAAGAAACATTTTAAATTGTGTAAGTTATCTATAAGTTTTTACAAGACATGTAAAAAGAGACAATTAAAAGTAGAATATAATTGTAGATTACTAAATTAATTCTATGTACCATACAGACAGACCACTACAAAGAATTTTTTTTATTATGCATCGGTCATAGTCTGGATGAGTGCATGAGTTTTCAGCCAAAAAGTACTAGGATAGAAAATTGGTGGCAAGGGAATGTCTCAATAATACAGAAATCTAGTGAATTGATTTCTAAATTAAAAATTTCGATTTTAAATTTGTTCAACCCAAAAATAATAATTCTTAATTTAGTTTGTCAACAAAATGCTGCATAATTACCTTCTCCTCAAAGTAAAAGAAACTCTTGAACTTAATAAGAGCATTGTCCTTGCAAGTATCCTCGAGAGTCTTGGAAGATTTGGAAGGTGGGAGGTAGAAGTAAAATCCCAGAATATCCCCCTTGTTATATCCATCACTGTAATGTTTGCCTTTGCTCTGGTGGAACCTGATTTGGAAGATAGGATAGGATATTCATGTTTATCACCTTGAATGGGAAAACCAGGGGGGTTAACACACAGGCAATCGTCAGATCACCTTGCGCCCACTGTCGGGTTACCGGAGCTATTGCAGTGTGTTGTATATGAATTACACATTCCTTCAATATGGTGGAACTTATTAATCCGCTGGGTTCAGGCAATGACCGTCATGTGCCTTGCCCAAGGACACAACTTACTAGCTAGCAACCAGTTTCCTCTGGATTGAAAGGCAACACACTTAACCGCCAGACTAACTGGCTGGACCAAAATGGTATAATACAATATGGAAGATAGTAAAACAAATTAAAGATAGTGATCCAAACCTTGAATTGATTTATGTTACAAAGTTGCAATATTTCACTATATTTTAAAGATGTTTTGGAATTCTTTAGAAATATTAGAAATAGATGCATACAGCAGTCAGGTTGAGAATTCAAAATATTTAATGCTTATCATTATTGAATCAATGGGTTCTACTAAAACGTAAGAAACCCTTATTAAATAGCACACTACAATAGCTCTGGTAACCCGCTGGTAGGCTGTGGGTAATCTTATGAGTGCAGGGTATTACCACCCAATGCGTTTTTCCATTTACTGTCAAAAACATGACTATCCTACCAAAATCGTATGAATAAATCATAATATACCTTGTTCCTTTTCTACTTCTCCAAGAATAACTAAACTTGTCATAACCCAACGGGGCCTGCAGATTCCCAAGCTTCTGAGACCACCCAAGCCTGGTTGCAGAACCTTCCGGCATGTCGGTGATCGTTGCCTCATAATACCAACCCCCTTCCTTCACGCAGTGTGAAGCCCGGATCATAGAATAACCTTTCTCGCCAGTAACCGACCGCCGGTCGTCTGATACCTTCAACTGTGGTGCTCTGTTTGCAAATGGAATAAATAACTGTGGTAAATCCTCTAACCAACCTTACAGTTTATCAAAATGTAGGAATGTTAAAGTGGCTAGGTTACCCATCAGCATATCCATAGAAATCAGGTTGAATAAATATTAAATAAAACAAATATGACAATTTTCTAAATTGTACAGAACACTTCATTAAATAACAGCAGACAAACTAGGTTATATGAATGGGTAATAAGAAAGAATAATCGTTATGTAAGTTGGAATTCTTTACTGTTTATTTCCTCGCCTGCCACAATAGAAATAACAGATTAAAAACCAATACAAATTACGTTTTAACAGTTTAATGCATATATAAAGTTAAATGTTTAGTAAAAAGTGCAGAAGAAATGTTAACATGACCACAACTGGTAAAAAATGATTCTTGAATGTGTATTTCTTTACCAATTACACATAATAACAAATTGTTCGTAAATAAAACCGTAACTTGCCTGTCATGTAAGGAGAGCAAGACATTTTTATGCAGCCACTGTCGGTAGAGCTTTCCTGGGATGGGTTTTCCAGGACAATCTGGATCTGGATCATTGTCGGGAATGTGTGGGTCTGGTTCAGCTAGTATGTAGCGGTAGCCATCTTTGTTGAATGGGTGCTCGATAGGAAATCCATGGACAGGTAATCTCTGTTGTGAAAGTCAGTAAGAGCATAATTGCATGGTTCATGGTAACTTGTCAACTACATCCCTTAATAATTATACCCATAAAGTTATTGTTCACAGTAATCACAGATATTATTATTAATAATACTGTGCTGTTACCAACATCAACAGAAATGTTCATAAATAAAATATATAAATACACTAATAAATAAATTGTTTCTTAATGAATTTTCTAACTTTAATAGGCCTACGTAATGAAATTCCCCACCTGGTTATAGGGAACTTCAATTTTGCTTTTCTTGTTTGTATTTCCTCCAGCACTGTCCTGTGGCTTTCGTTTCTTTCTTGTCCCTCTCCCTTTACCAAATGTGGGTAGTGTATTGGTGTGTTGTGTAGGTGGGGGAGCATTGTTGTATGGGGAGTTCATGGCAGTGATAGGCGACGAATAGAAAGAACTACTTTATCTACAATTTTCTCAACGTATAATGGTCTATACAGCAAAACAAAGAACAATACAAAGGTTAAATAAAATACATCAATTTCAAAATGAAAAAAGGGATGTTTTACTTTTAATAAATTATGTTAAAAAATTGCTAGTGGATGGGATAATCATGTTTGTCCTGTGAATGTAAAATCAAGGGGTTAACATACAGGCAATTGTTATATCACCTTTAGCCCACTGTCAGGTTACCGAAGCTTTTGCAGTATTGTATGTATGATTTACACGTTTTTTCAATTTAGTAGAACCCATTAATTCGCTGGGTTCAGGCAATGTTTGTTAAGTGCCTTGCCCAAGGATACAACCGACTAGTTATGTACCTGCAACCCTTTGACTAAAAGGGGTAAGCTGTACCGTTTACAGTTAAACCAACTAGAAGGATTAAATGCATTTAAACAAACTGGGGGGAGGGATTTAAGTAACCACTATAATCCCTTGCATTTAATAAGATTAAGATTACATCCTGGAAATAGTGATAAA
>CH002809.1:953660-968738 GCA_000149265.1 Ciona savignyi | reverse complement strand
CGCTTCGGTTGCTAACGTCTCACTTCAACATAACACTAAAGGCGTCACGAAGCCCTAATTCAGTACCTGGAAAAATAGTAAGTGGTACAAGCCTTCCTCGTTTTTTAACTGATGTTATTTAACCATAGATATCTATATACAGGCCACAGTTGTATTAAACAAGAGAGCTAGACTTTTACGAGTATTATGATTTGTTTAGTTTACTTTATTTTGGTTTTCCTGTCCTAATAGCAAATAAAAACAGGTAATAATATAACATAGACTGACGATCACTCGTGTGTTAATGACCCATGACTTTTTTCACTTACAGAATAATACATAAATATTCTATCTTTGTATTCTATTCCATCATATAGGACTAAACAAAATATGATAACAAAACTTACAATAAATCTTTGTTGATTTTATTTAACAGGGAAAAGTCTGTGGTTGTTTTCGAACCGTAGTAAATTTAGGTTCTATTTTTCAAAATTATGCGACGCCATTTACCCGTCATCAAATAGTCCCCTTAGTGTGACATCATAACGCAAATGTGCCAAAACAGACTCGTAAAGCGAGAGAATTGCAACGAAAAAATGAAATTCGCCGCATTGTCATTTTGTGATGTCACAGACAGATAAGAAACGCGACGGCCTCTTCCATTCTCTATTTTAACGCAGAGTTGCAGGTTTAGCCTCTGGGATACTTATTATTTTAAAAACCTATTTTTAAAAACGCAAAAACTGAGTGCGCGGCTTTGTGTTTTAATTGCAGCGGTATTCTACATTAAACGGTAATATCTTATATTGTTTTTTCAACTAGATATTTTCTTCCGCACTTTATTTATTATAATTGCCTTACTTGATCAGTGTTCATAATGCATTTCGTGTGTTTTCTTTTAAGGGTTTTGTTAAGTTTTTATCATTGTAACGTTTTTGCACAAGTTTTTTACACTGATATTCTGTTAATTTCTTATATATTTATTTTTATATTTTACTTTTCATTTCTTATAAAATAAGTTGGTACCTGTGTCTCCTTGTTCAACTTTAGTTAATTTTTTTTCGTATTGTTATAATTTTGTTGCTGTGCATTTAACAAATAAATATGTTTGATTGATTGATAGTAGTGCAATCAATGTTAGTTAATAATAAGAATAAATTTTTAAACTTGTATCTGTTATTTGCAAGCAAAATTTGCAATGTGATTTTGTGTTTATGTTTTTTTTATAAAAAGCCGATTAAACAAAAATAACTAATTTTAGCCCATTAAATCCTTCATATTGACATAAAGACCATATAGTTTTTTTGCAGTTTTAATCTGCTTGAATAATCTTTTAGGTGTAAACGTGCAATCATTTTTGTTAATATCTGGAAATAAATAATTGATTTTGTTAAATGCAATGACTAAAATGGAAATTCCGTCTATCGAGACACCAAAAGTGTGGTTTATTGCACATTTAAATCATAGGATACAATTCATGATGTTCTGTTTGTTATTGCTTATCAGTAATAAAATTTACTAAATTTTGTTGTTTTAAACCGAGTTAATTATTAAACAAATGGTACTGGTAGCAAATGTGTACTTTAGCACATGAGTGACACAAGTTATCTATTTCAAACAGCACTTGTAATTTATTTTTATCATGCGCACTTAGCACATGGAAAGTACCGTAGCATAGATTGATTTAAAAATAACGCGAACCACCTAATGTTAAAATATTTAAATTGTGTTTTTAGATGAGATTTTTATACAACTGTTAATTTGTGTTTTATTATATTCATGAAGTTTTTATACTCCAGTTTGATCTGGTGTTACGAATATGTGAAAAATAAAAAGATAAAATACAACATTAATTAATTACACAACCAGCCTGGTAATAAATACCATACTTTAATAAGACAATAATAAAGTTACAGGTACTTTCAATGATACCTGCATATAAAATAGAATGGCCTATAAACAAACTGACTATTTAAAAACCTTACTGTAGAATTGTTTTTTGAAACAATTTTTTATAGCATGTAAAACATAGAACTTGTGATTAATGGTGTAAGAAATGAATGACATAAAACTTTTCTCCGAAAATGCTCTTAGTTGGAAAACAAGTCCTGTGGTGTTTAACAGTTACCATACGTAACCTATTTATATGTGATGACGTTTAGCAGAACTTTCTAAGAAGGAGGAAGTAATATGCTTGCTCTATTACGTATACTGTGTAAATTATTAAGTTGCATTGAAAATATTTGCATTTACACTGGGCTTAGGCTACTGTCAGAGCATTGCTTTGAATCTTTGCCAAAATTTTAGATTGAAGGATTAAATTATTTAGAAGGTGTGAATTATTTATTTGGTATATGCTTTATAGAATCTTAAACTTGAAATTTATGCATTGTATATTCTGCTGAAAAAAATAATACAGATATTCGTGATAATGTTTGGATTATTTTTGTTTAAATATAGCCTGTATAAACATGTTGTATAACCAGAGAAGTAAATATGGTTTAGCAATCTAAAATGCTTACTTTATATGTTTATATAAATAGCAATTTGTATGTTTGAACAAAGGCATTGCTTGCCAACAGCTGCCAACATCTTACAAAAAAAAACATCGCGTCAATAATGAAAATAAAAAAGGATGTCTATCAGTTATTATGCTGTAATAAGTCCGAAGATTATGTACTGTTTATTGGTTATTTAAGGTTATAACTAATTTACCGTTAACTTAAACAATAAAATATTAATTATTTTCTAATGGTAGCATAACATAAACAAAGTTTGGTAATATATAATATATCCATAAGCCATTATTTAACCTCATATCGATATAATGGTAATTGATATAAGATTATTGCCCCTAATAATATTATTACTCTAAAATACATTCCATACCTAGATTTTAGTACAATTTTAGATCATTCTCTTTTATTATCAAGTAAAAAAATAAAAAAAATCACTCATAATGCAACGAAGAAAAAGATAGACTCATTTTTTTTATTTTGTATAATGTTAAATATTACTATGTGTAATTCTTGTGTTTGCGCCATATATATTAATGAAAACTGAATTGTTTGATTTTGATTTTGCGAGTTGGTAGTCTTAGAAATCCATATATGCAATTATCTGTATATGTAATGTATACGTCGCTTCTACTTTTGCGTAGTGTTAGGCCTAGCTGGTTGTTGATAAAAACTAGAGAAAGTTTCTCAGCAGTATGCAGATCCAGATTTTAAAGTTTTAATTCATAATAAATTATATCACTGACTGCAGCGGTTAAACTGTAGATTGGGCTATATTACCAAACTAAATGAGATAGTTGTGATTTATAAGTCAATACTGATAACAGGTCTATTCCAAGTGATTTATGTTTTATTCACTGTCATAATGTAGGCTGGAACACATTACATTGAGCTAATTAGGAATGATCACCTAGTGTCACGAACTTATTCAGTCCACATGTATTATAGTAGTATCTGGTAAAAGTTGATTAATCATCAATGATTGGTGCCGGGATGATACATTGATATACGTTAAGTCATAACCTCAGTTACTTCAACCCAATTCCCTTATTTAGTCAAGATTTGTGACGTGTAATGAGCGCATAACTGCATCATTATACCGAGTATTGCATGTATCGATGTATGTATTCTTATTAACGAGACAATATAAACCCAAAGCTTGTTTCAGTATCGGTATTATAAGTGTTGTCTGATAAGCACAATGAATTATGATTGCTTCAGTTGTTAGTATAAGACAATGTTGTTAAGTCTGAGTTTGTATAGTTAATTAGGAGCAATTACTGATTAGTTGTTACAGCTTAATAGATACATACAATTTTAAATGTACATTAAATAAAGGATTGCAGTGGAATAATTAGTAATATTAACATATGTATAGATGTGTAAACACCTACATATTATCTTTAATTTAAATTTGTTATTATTTCTAAATGTAGAACACAATAGCAATACGCTGTATTGCCTGTATACAACATTGTGTATTAATTAGTACATAATTATGTTTTAAGTAATACTGTAGATTATTATTGAATCAACGATATGTTTATAAATACTGTTATCATTAATTAGTGTAGGCCTACCAGTACAATATTGCTCTTATTTAATGTTTATTTACATTTTTTTATAAATGTATTTTTATGACGTATATTTTCCGATCTTGCTAATGATATTTACGTTAAATACGGTAGTCCATGATGTTTTATTCTTGACAAAAAAACTTAAAGAATGTTTTATTCTTGGAAAATATACTTTGAAAATGTTTTATTCTTGGGAAAAAAACTTAAATAATGTTTTATTTGTGGAAAAAAAACTTAAAAAATGTTTTATTAACTTAAAAAATGTTTTATTCTTGGAAAAAAACTTAAAAGAATGTTTTATTCTTGGAAAAAAACTTCAAAGTACGATTTATTCGTAAAAAAAATTCCATGCTAATCGAAAATTTGCTTAGGAGTTAGATTTTAACATTTCACTGTAAAGTAATCATGTCTGAACTTGCGGAGCGGCTGGCAAAACGAAGGGAGATCAACGAGGGAGAG
The DNA here is from genome assembly GCA_000149265.1 of Ciona savignyi. NCBI lineage: Eukaryota > Metazoa > Chordata > Ascidiacea > Phlebobranchia > Cionidae > Ciona > Ciona savignyi. The sequence goes on along the minus strand of CH002809.1, from coordinate 964,207 downwards.
GTAGAGGCTCCCGCGTTGAACATCGAACCAAAATCAGCGATTGCAGTCGATGAGGAGAAAGGTTCCTGTGATGCAGCCGATAATGAACTTGCCAACAAACTAAAGAGGTATGGAGAGGCATAGTGTGATTTAAGACAGAGATGCAGGTATTGCCACTGTTTAAACACCCGATTTAAATATTGCAGATTATTTACAAAATATTTCAAAATGAAAATATAAAATATGTTCAATACATGAAATGTTTTCATATTTTACAATATCAAAATATGTTCCATGAAAATCCTGTATAAAACTATAAAATGTATAATGAGTTTTATTCTTCTTGGCAATAATGTATACAATATATTAAAGCAGATTAAGTTACCTGATTTTTTTAGGATTAAGAAAATATGAACAATGTTTCCAAAGTGTTGGGCCTATTGTCTATATATGCACATTAATCATTATATAATATAATCAAAATATTAACCGATTTTTATACACATGTCCATTAAAAATATTAAGTGTAGTCATGTAAATTTTAGAGCAAGTAGATCGTATTCAGAATATTAGTTGTTTATAGGCCTAACCCAATTTTAAAATCAAGCTATCAAAAAATCCTTAAAGTTAAGAGGGAGGTAACAATTATTAACATTTGTTTTGTTCTTTAGACAGGGCAACATAAATGAGGGAGCAGAGAAAGCTCAAAACCCTTCTGTTGCTCATTTCAATCCTTACACTGAGTTCAAGCAGTTTTCCAGAAGCCAAATCAAAGACTTCAGGAAAAAATTTGACTTGTAAGCACTTGATCTTGCAATATTAACTTTATTATATACAAGGTTCTGCACATACATGTGTATGTATTTATCTATATATTTTGTATATAATATAATCCGAGTGTGGTACCTTTATTTGACTTTAATTTAAACTGGTAAAAAGTTGTAGCAATAATGTTGCATTGATCATTTCTATTATAGGTTCAAATAAGGTGTACATGTTAAGTTAAATTAATCATTCATGTAAAGCTAAATTTGATTGTTTACTGTTACTCAGTTGTGTGGGCTAATTTCCTGTAGTTTTGGTAGGTTGCCATAGGCATATGGATGTCATATTTTTGAAAACATACACTGTGCTGTTAAAATTCCAGCAATTTTTGTTTCATAAAATCTATTGCTTTGATTATTGGCAACTAGCAAGGCCCTGCTCAACATTCAATGTTGTGAATTCAAATTAAAAAACAAATCGTTGCAAAAAAACAATAATGCCAACACATCATTTATAACTGTTTCCTCTATACCTTTTAACATGCACTTAAAATAATGGCAACACATAGATCTATTCACACAATGACAATGATGCAACAAATTGTTCAGTTTACTTTAAAACTGTGGATGAACAACTTGTTTCACTTTGGAACAAAACTTTCCAGGTGATTACACCAACAACAAAGTGAAACTGTAAGGCGTCACAAAACCAGTTCCCGTGCTAAGTTAAAGTGAAAGTTGTTAGTTTAATTGCTGCTTTTAACATTTAGTCTAACTCAGGCGTTTATTTTTCCATTCAAGCTAACAAAGTAAACTTCTATTAATTTATAAATATCCTATGTTGATTTGTGGGGGAATGGACTTTCGTCACTGGTTTAGTATGGCCCATACTGTGCCATACACTGATGTTATCCACTAATCTAACATGCACACAGTCTAGGTTTATAAAATGCTTACCTGACTGTATGAACCTTGTTTAACAATTGATCGTTTATTAAGAATATCATTTTGACATTATGTGTGTCAGTTGAATAACCATGATTTTCGCACACCTTTCGGCTATGTAAGTATTGTTTATACTGGTTGCAATTTTCAATACTTTTACTTCAGATACGATGTGTCTCGTGACGGATTCATTGACTTCATGGAGTTGAAGGCAATGATGGAGAAACTTCAAGCCCCACAGACTCATTTGGCTCTCAAAGCTATGATCAAGGAAGTTGATGAAGACAATGATATGAAGATTAGCTTTCGAGAGGTGGCTTGGTTTAGTTATATTTTCGTCCGGCTGGTTGGTCTGGCGGTTAAGTGCGTAGCCTTTCAATCGAAAGATTACAGGTGCAAACTTGGTCGATAGCTAGTTAGTTGTGTTCTTGGCAAGAAACTTTACGGTCATTGTCTGAACCTAGCGGATTAATGGGTTCTACCAAATTGAAGAAACATGTCTATCATATACAACACACTACAATAGCTACGGTAACCCGACAGTGGGCGCGAGGTGATCTGACGATTTCCCGTGTGTTAACCCCCTTGGTTTTCCCATTCACGGGGATAAAGATGAATATCCTATCCTTTATAGAAATTATTTGTTTTCTAAATTATTTAGTAAAGGCTGGTTTTAATCTCGCAGCCTTTTAGCTGAGAGCGATGTTACAACTCATTTAACTGATCTGTCAATAAAAAATGCGAGCAAAAAAACTCAAGTGTAATTTAACAAAAAAAACACATCACAGTAGTTAACATTAAAGTTTGGAAACATTAATTCGGAAACAGATTAGGATTTACAGATGTTACATACTATATGTGCATTTACTAAACCATCCTTAAATATTTTAAGCATCATTCCTTATTGTTGCATCTTGAATTGCATGCTACCAGTAGACTTACACTTAACATTAGTTTGTTTATATATCTGCGACTAAAGCGAGCAAACATTTTCAGTTCTTATTGATCTTTGTGAAAGCTGAATGTGGTGAACTAGAAGTTGATGGATTAAAGGTTCTCGCTGATATGCCCGAAATCAATGTCTCGAAGGAGGGGGTCCAGGGAGCCAAGAACTTTTTTCAAGCAAAGGTATTAATTTGTGATGAGAACTTCACAGTAGCTTGGGTGGGGATTAAGTAAATATAATAGGACATTTTGCGCTATATTGTCGTTCGAAATATATAGGTAAAGTCTTTGCATGTAAGTACGATAATTGCTAATAACGGTGAAGTAAAATATTCAATCCTTTGTGTAGTGCGTATGTGAGCGCTTCATTTACCTCGACGTCACGAAATAAGTGGATGACAGAAGTTGGGATTTTTAAGTTGCTGTAAAGATAAAAACGTTTTTCTATCTCCAATTTCTTATGGCAATAACCAGAAGACAGACAGCTTATATATTTCTTTTTTTAAATTTCAGCTGTTCTAATAATTTTATCTGGTCTACTTTTGTCAATATAAAAAAGAAAGAATATATTCTACTAGTTTACAATGTGCTTTTTTATAATAGAAACATTTGTGTTAAATTTTTTAGTTACCTTAGTCGTTTTGTCGTTTTACAATAAGTCGTTTTGTCGTTTTAACAATAAGTCGTTAAGTCTTATAAGTTAGCTGCCATTACTATCATTTTATCAGAACGTTTTTGTTGACACTGCCCTCAGGCTATGTTAATGCAAAGTTGCACCAACATGTAAACGACTTGATAACTATGTTAAAAAGTTTGTCTAAAACAAAAGCTTGCCCCCCTTGCTTTGCACCTAATCATCATATTTTCAAATCACAACCATAATGTGGAATTAAACTGTGGTGTGCAGTTTTATTGCTTTGTTACTATTGGTTCAAAACTATGGATAATGAAAATAAGTAAAAAAAATCAATTGGCCATAGTTAATTTTTTTAAAGAGCAACTGAAAGTAGAGTTAATCTGCAGATGCTTATAAGAGTAACTGGTTGAAAACAACATGTTTCTATGTCAATGATAATGAAAGTAAATAAACATGACATAATGCAATTCACATGTCAATATGTATAAACTACACAGAGTGCATAAAGTTAAAAATAAAAAGGGCTTGGAAAATATTACTCTCTTTATTTTCTTGTGAGTATAAACAGTTGAAAGCTTGATCTTGAATATATGTTTAAAAATTCATAATTTTAAAAATGCAGTATTGCACTGATCATCTGCTAGAATATTCATGAGAAAATAACTTTAAAAATATCCTTATCATTGTGCCTATTGTTTCAATAAAACACAAGCTGATTTCTTTAGAAAAAAATTTACCATATACTGGTCTATAAATAAAGCAATATGATAAAATAACTCCATACATCAATAGTGTTCATAACACTCCACCTTAGTACACTTGATTTAAATTTAATGTTATCGATTTAAATTCACTGGATCGAACCAATATATGTAAAGTTCTTTTCCCAAGAACACAAGAAAGTGGTCAGAGAAGGATCAAACCCATTAGGATATAGGATAGGATATTAATGTTTATCCCTGTGAATGGGATAACCAAGGGGGTTAACACATGGGCAATTGTCAGATCATCTCGCGCCCACCGTCGGGTTACCGAAGCTATTGCAGTGTGTTGTATATGATAGACACGTTCCTTTAATTTGGTAGAACCCATTAATCTACTGGCTCTAGGCAATGTCCGTAAAGTGCCTTGCCCAAGGACACAACAGACTAGCTAGCGACCAGTTTCGCACCTGCAACCTTTCGATTAAAAGGAGATGCACTAAACCGCCAGACTAACCGGCCTTACATTTGTGGTTATGATCTAGGGTCCTTATAGATTATACTATCAAAACGAGACAACCACAACATATTACCTCTTAATCAATTTCTCAGGCGGAAAAATTGGCTTCAAGTAATAAGTTTGAACAGGAGATCAAGCAAGAGCAGGAATTGAAAAAGATCGAACTTGAAAAGAAAAAGCAGCGCCGAATTGAGTTCAAAGCAAAGGCAAATTTATTCCAACAAGCCTGAACTGCTAGTTTTGTATTCACCGGCAAAATATTTTAACATCCTAACCAGCAGCACCACTGTTCCATGTGTTGTATTTTCACTGCTTTTCAAAACGTTTTTTTTTTCATTTAAGCTTTTAACTGTCAAGCCATTTCCCCCTGCCTACACATGCACCACCCACCATCTAATCACTGCATGACCCACTGTTAACGCTTATATGATCATATAGACATTAACCAGTATTAATTGTATATACCAGGCAACAGCATCTACATCATGGCTCCAGTATTTGTACAGTGGACTATTTTTCTACTTTTATCCATATCTTCCATATTTAGGGTTAGCAATGTTATATTCCACTTGTATTTACCCTTTTTACATGATTTGAATTTGTTTAACCACAAATTATTGCAATTTAGCTTCTTTTAACTTGATTGGCAAAAAGCTAGCTTCAGAAAGACAGGTTTTTATGTGTTATAACTGCTTTATTTGTACCTACTATTTTAAGCCATTATTTATCACTCAGTTAACATGTGAATTTTTACATAGAAGCTATTAATTATTTGTTAACTTTTGATATAAAAGCGTATTATTAAATCACCTGAACCTATTTTCTGCAGTGTTTTGTTAAATAAACAGATAATGAAAGTTTCCTGTTTTAGCAGCGCAATAGAACCTGCCCAAAAGGTTGGATCGATATCAGCTCATGGTTTGTTGTCTGTGTCTGTGGGTAAAGCACTTAGCAGCAGGTTAGGATATGATATGCATGTTTATCCCCGTCAATGGGAAAACCAAGGGCTATTGCAGTGTGTTGTGTATGATTTACACCAGTGGTTCTCAAACTTTTTCAGCTTGCGGCACACTAGGTAAATTCTAAAAAAATCGCGGCACACTTGAACAAAACAAATTGAATCGAAGAATTTTTTATTCAGCAAATTCTAATAGGATGGGTGTGCTTGTCGTTTGGCACAAATAAAATCACAACAAGGTTCCATTTTTGACAAACACAACCGAATTGCGTCGTCAATTCCAACTGAGTACTCAATAAAAGTTTAAATGGGATCAAATAACTAAAGTTTGCTTATGAAATAATCTTAATAAAAAAATTGTTTAATAAAATGGTTTCTCTCCTGTCATCTAGTTAGTTTTCGTGCTGCTTAACTCAGCGTGCAGGACAAAATGTCATGCATTTGTTAAAAATACATTAATACACCACACTGAACAATGAATCGTGCTTATGGCATGACAATCACCCTTAATCCATCGCTACCCATAGCAATACTGTCTACTCTACTTGCTACTAAACTAGGAAAAATACATTTCTGTGCATTAAAGTCGCGTATGCTCAATTTGCCCACTCGTAACCCAAAGAGGTTTCCTACATAATTTTGCAAAATTCCAAAAAGTTTTGCGGCACACCCAAAAATCTCAGACGGCACACTAGTGTGCTGCGGCACGCAGTTTGAGAAACACTGATTTACACGGTTCTTTAATTTGGTAAACCCATTAATCTGCTGGGTTTAGGCAATTTCTGTTAAGTGCCTTGCTCAAGAATACAACCAACTAGCTAGTGACCAAAAAAGAACTTGCAACCTTACGGTTAAAAGGCTGATGGTTTGTTGGTTGTGTCTGTGGGAAAAGCACTTACCAGTAGGTGCTTTAACATAGTGGGTCACTCATTACCTACAAGTTAACAAACAATGTAGCAGTGTTTAGTCCCAATGAATTCAATACACTGCAATAACTTAATCCACTTGACTGTAGCAGGGAGATAATCTGACTAATACATGTGTTGTTATCTCACTGATAGTAATAGGAACAAGACCATTGCAATTCATTGATATAATTCTTCATAGTAATAAACCATGGCAGTTTATTTAAAAACAAGTATTGCAAAGCAATGTACATCAACCTTGGAACATCCTATTTGCGTCTTGCCAGGTGAGTTTATTAAAACAGTCATTAATCATGACTTGGGTATATGCTTTGGACAATATCTCGGTTGCCTTGGTAGATAGATTGTGAGCCATACTTACAACCTTCAGTTAAACATCAACATTACACGCTAATTGTTTTAAAAACATTAAACCCATCAAGAGCAGTGCTTATTATAAGTCCTGGTATCTGTGGGTGCCAGTGAAGCTCTTTAGTGTCTTTCTGTCCTTGATGAATAAATAGAAGTTGGGGTGGGACTTCCTTTACATTTTCATCACTTGACGTGTCATCAACTTCCACAGCCAAATCCCACTGTGTGAGCTGATCATCGGCTCCACATGCCGCAAAAATACTTTTGTCAGTCGGATGCCATTCCACTGATGTGATCGGAGCAGTGTGATGTTTAAAGGTTGCGATTGCTTTGCCTTTATTAAACTGGCGCAGATCCCACACCTTTATAACCCCATCATCCCCACCTGATGCTATGAAAGGATCGTTTTTATTCCAATTCATGACGTTAACATCAGCATCGTGAGCTTTTGTTGTTAACATGCATGCTTTCAAATGATTTGCACGTGTGTCCCAGATTCGAATAGTCTTGTCCACAGAGCAGGAGGCAAAAACGCTCCGTTCATTAGGTGACCATTGAACTTCTTCTACTGATGCTGAGTGTGCAGCGTAAGGTCGTTGATCCACATTCCACGTCCCGTCTTCTCGAGGCTTCCATAAGTGGATATTGCTCTTGCAATCACCAGTTAGCAGCTGACCGTTACCAGAAGGTGACCAGTCGATTGCAAAGCCCTCATCCATGTGACCGGCAAATGTGAATGTAGGTATTACCGGGTGTTTCTTCTGCTCTGCTATAAAACCTGCTGCACTCGATGGCTCGGTCACTGCACCTACGGGCCGAGTGAGGTCCCATATGTGCACGGAAGCACGTTCTGACCAAGTTGCTGCGAGATGTCGATCTTTCACTTTCGAACATCTTAATCTGTTCACTCCTCCGTGATGCAACATCATCGCGGTTTCCAAGATCGGTTTCGTTAAATCTTCGTCATCTTCGCTCTCATCATCGTTCTCCAAATTTGGAGCTTTATTATTTTTACTTAAATTTGACATTTTCATCACAATCACATGATTTGACTTTCCAGACTGTGCTTGTGTTCCAGCTACAATAAAAGCGGTGATCGGGAAATCGTTTCGTTTATCTCCGTACTGGTCCCGCAATACATCGAAGCTTAAGCATGGAGATCCAGTTTGAGCTTGATGGTACAAAACATAGGCTGATTCATCAGCCACCAGACGTTCCCCTTCATTTAATGTCTGACCAGGTAGGTAAACCTTCTTGGAAACTTCTTCAGAATCCGACAAATCACTGTCACTGCTTTCAAATTCATCACCGTCTTCCATTGTTACAATTGCGATTTATCAATCTGTTAAACATTGAATATACATAAAATATTCGGTACCTCTAAGTACTACAGGATCGCTTGGATGGCATGGAGCGCTTGAATCGCTTGGACCGCTTACTATACTTCGTAATTACAAAAGCAAAGATAATAATGTTAGGGTTGGGGTTAAAGTTAGTTCTGGGGTTGAGATTAGTGTTTGGGACAGGGTTAGAATTACTTTTCATAGCAATCTAAGTGATCCAAGCGGTCCTGTAGTATTTAAAGGTACCCTAAAATATCGATTATTCTAATATAGAAAACCTAACAACCTAACCTTCCTTTTGAATTATGCGCAGTTTCGTTTTAGTTTTGCTACTAAAATGCCTAAATAAGTTCTCGATATGTTGATTTTACATGTTTCTTAGACAATACAAATATTGGTAATGTTTCTTTTCAAAAATAAATAAGAAACAAAAATTATCAAATAGAAGATAGCGAACCGAGCTTTTTAACTAAACAAACGTGGTTCATCTTACAACTGGGTTTAATTGAAGGGAAACTCCCTTAATACAGAACATGTGACGATTATTTTTTTTTTTTTATACCACGTTCCCGAATCAGTTTGCTCGATACATTTTTTGTAAAAGATAGGCCTTTGTTCACGACAACAATAACCTGAACAACCTTGTGGTAACTCCACGATAAACTGAACAAGTTAATTTCCGAACGGAGAAAACAGAACAACAACCTTTTCAATTGCCACATCACTTGTTGCAATACTTTTGTATTCGAAGACGAAGTGAAAAAAGGACTATTCAACTGTACTAATTGCGACATAAAGGAATATTCAAATGCTGTCATATGAAATTTCTCCAGTTTCTAACTCGGCTAACTTGCACTTTCTCATTGCTGTGCTCATTAAAACAAACAATGTAAAACACTTTATGCTGAACAAATGTATATAAGTAGTTTCTTAATATATAACACGACTTGAGTACTAAATATGTAAATACATTCAGCTTGAAAGGCAAACTTTAGCGTAGAATAATTTAAGTCTGGTTACAGGAAACCTGATTTTTAGTGCGTGTTGATTTTTTTCACCGCGTAAGAACTAGGTGAATGTGAACGCTTTAGTCATTTTTATACCATTAATAAACAAGTCCATTGATGCACGTTGCCTGCAGAGATGGTAACTGGTGAAGTGACTCCAATATCTTAGACTTCTGAACGTTTAATCAAGCCTGCCGTCTCCATAGCTGCATAGTCGGATCGAAACCAAACGTTTTTCGTATCGAACCAACCACTGACCAGATTACCAGACTGTTGTGTCCTTGGACAAGGCACTAAGCGGTTAACACTTGATGGGATGGGACAGGGACTTATTGGGTTTTTTCTTAAACGCTCACACAAAAACTATGTGTACAAATATTTCCCATATTAAACAATGATAAAATGGCGCAGTATACGGACAGTTGCATTTTTAAGCACCGAGAATATTGTTTTGTTCTTGCTGAAAACCATAAAAAATGTTCGATAGGAAAATTCTATTATAAAAAAGCTTAGTTTTTCCATTAGTACAGTAGTAATAATATAGTGTTTTATTATAGTGGTCAATGTATTTAACACTGTTTTGTGATAATTTTAAGTATAATTCAGTTAAAATTGTATATATGAAACGATATCGTTATTTTCATTTGTTAAGTATATTTACTGCCGATGTAGTAGCGTGTAACATTTACTACGGATTGTTTTATATAACAAAAACCCAATACTCGATGAACATAACATTGATAATGCACATTTCCCCGAGGGGTTAGTCTGGTGGTTTAGTGCGTCGCCTTACAGCTGAAGGGTTGCAGGTGCGAAACTATTCGATGGCTAGTCGGTTGTGTCCTTGTGCAAGGCACTTAATGAACATTGCCTGAACCTAGCGGAGTATTGGGTTCTACTAAAGTGAAGGAGCGTGTGAATTATACACAACACACTGCAATAGCTCCGGTAACCCAACGGTGGGCGCGAGGTAATCTGACGATTGTCCGTGTGTAACCCCCTTGGTTTTCCTATTCACGGGGATAAACATATCCTATCCTATCCTATGTATATAACATTGTCTCTTATATTTTTAACAAACACACACTACTGCCTTTACTAATGGTAAAAACATTGTACAACTACACAGTATAACAAAACTGACTATGGCGCTAGAGGACTACTTGTTGAATCACGATTATTTTGTTCAGCGCTCGTTTACCAAAAGGAAGGCAATCAGACAATGCAGTTCTTGATAAATAATAAGTGTCAGTTGAGTTTTGTTTTTAAGCCAAAATTGTGAAAAACGCTGTAAAGCACTAACGCAAACTTAGTATCGTACCTTTCTAAAAAATAGGCTATACATGTTTCAGTTTTTGTTAGTAGCCTGAGGTTTTACATCTTCGTTTACATTTAGAAAATCGTAATGTTAGCGATTAGTAAATCGACAAAAGATGAAATTTTGCTTACATTTCTCGGATTTATTATCGGC
>CH002809.1:924522-953560 GCA_000149265.1 Ciona savignyi | reverse complement strand
GGACCCTTACATTTATTGGGAAGGTATTTCCCATATATAGAAGATGCATATGGAGTGACCAAGGTTAAGGCTTTTCTCTCAGTTTCAATCGCAACCGCCGCCAACCACATCAGTAGTAAGTCTTGTTAGCAGTTCATTTGTTCATTTCCGGCATTTGACTTGAAGTATTTCCTGTTACTACAGCCGTACATTTAAATATTAATTATTATCTACGCCGAGGTTTTACTTCATAACAACGGGTCTCTTTACCGCACACTTTTCTTCGAGGCTTAGTGTTAGTGTTATCTTATTTATTTATTTTTTTATTTTGGTTTAGCGGCCACGTCTAATTTTACAGGATTTTAATAGTTTATTGCTTGTTTTTTAGACGTGTTCTAACGACTGTCGTTTTGCCGTTTTTTTCCCGTTTTCCATTTTTTTTCAAAAATCCTGATTCATGTTTTCATCGTGGAAACAAAAAATAAACTAAACTTAACAAACTACTTATTTAAGTTAAAACAAACATCAACCGATTTGTCATTATTAAAGGTCCATTTTCAAGCATTCTGGTAACACGGGTCGGTTATAAGATTTCAATGGTGATCGGTGGATTGATTCAAGCTGGTGGTCTAATATCATGCGCCTATGTAACTAGTTACATCGCGCTCAACTTTGCACTTGCAGTCGCAGGTAGTTTCGATTCTTTCTTTGTCCAGCTGATTAGTTCTTTCGTAGCGAGTCTTATCGTCTGGCGAAAAGTGGTTCTATCGAAACCAGCATCTTGCTAATCGGTTGTGTCTTGGTTTAAGGCCATTATTGGACGTTGCCTGATACCAGTTGTTTATGGACTAAAAATAACTATAAAAATGTCTTCATCGTATTCAATAACCTACAATAGCTTATGTAATGCTACTATGGCCACGATTTAAACTGACCATTGCCTCCGTCATAAAACCCCTGCGTCTTCCGATCTCTGGTGATAAATACCATTATCCCAAACATTTCTGATCGACATACCAATATTTAGAATATTGTAAATTTGTGCTTCGGTTTTAATCACGTAATAATCGCCTGAATAGGAATTGGTAGCGGTCTGACGTTCATTACACTGGTGACAATTCTTCTGGGAAAGGTTTTTGTAAAGAAGAGGTCTCTGGTGTACGCCATTGTATCAAGTAGTTCTAACATTTTCGCCGCAGCATTCGGACCTTTACTACAGGTAAGCTCTAGTTCCATAGAAGTAATAATCTTACCAGGAAGGCAATACTTTAATAATGACAAATTTTAAGGAGGGAGTAAGGGTTTTTGGTTGGGGACTAAAACAAGACTTTAAACATATATGCAATAGTTTATATAGTAATTGGGTGGAAACCCACCGACAAACATAGATGGGCCCTAGTTTACAAACAGATTTAAAGAAATCATTTTATTACGTTTTTACTCCATACAAATACCAATACGTGCCTGTGCTCTAAATTATTCCAATTTGACCAATTAATTGTGAAACGAGTATGGTTTAAAGTCTATTGAATTTGGTAATGTATACCCATGTTTCTAATGAAAAAGGTTTATTAGCGAGAGACAGAGATTTTTGAAGTTTTAAGGCAAACTGTGTCGCAATGTTAAAAATAAGTATTGACGCACTAGGTTATATCCTTTCATTTTCCATAAGGATAGGAGTAATTACGTTTTAAAACTATTATTTAATTTTAACGCTAATTCTACTTTAAACTGCAGGTAATTATTGACAAGTATGGTTGGCATGGCTCGCTGCTTATTACTGGAGGACTCACACTCAACTTGATACCGGTTTCCATGTTATTCTGCACAAAGTACAAAACAATCTCAGGTATACTAGGTCTTTTCACTCCAGACTTGACCAGACGTGCTTCTCCGGTCGTTTTTACTGTCTGCATGGTTGTGTACTTGTCCACTAGTGTCGTTAGCTCGGTCCAGTAAATTATAATAGGATATTCATGTTTTATCCATTGAATTGTAAAACACAAGAATTGTTATCACACGAGCAATGGTCATAATAACCCGTGTACATTTTTCAGACATCATAGGATAGGATATTCATGTTTCTCCCCGTAAATGGTAAAACCAAGGTGGTTAACACACGAGCAATCGTCAGATCACCTCGCGCCCACTGTCGGGTTACCGGAGCTATTTCAGTGTATATGTTAAACACGTTTCTTCAATTTGGTACAATCCGTTAATCCACTGGGTTCATACAAGTGCCTTCCCCAAAGATTTTCCTACTAATCAAGTTGTTGGTTTTGATTGCACAACCTTTCGTCTTTCTACAAAACGTCTACGTTCTTACCGATTGAGCGAGAACAGTAATATAACAACTGTTACTGTACTAGCTTGTGTATCCCTATATATATGCCGAATAAAAAATGAATCTAAACCGAACTATCTGTGCTTAAAATTCACATATTTACCTTATTGTGTTATCAATAATTACACATGTAAAAGGGCAATACGTCATTTAGACAGTTTGACCTTGCCGGATGAAATAACAGAGGATTTGGAGAGTGTGAACGGCAATGATATAATTCAATCTTCTCCATGGAAACGCTTTCTGAACCGAATTGTTGATTTCTTTGGACTGAAAGTGTTGAACATTCACGTTGTTACCATCGCACTAACTTCATCGCTGACTGCTGTAACGGAAACTTGCTTACAATTAATCTTCATAAAGCTAGCGCTCTCGGTTGGATATACACACAGTGAATCTGTGTATCTGCAATCTATCCACTTTTCTGTGTTGCTGGTCTGCAGGAATATTGTAGGATTTCTTGCAAGCATTAACCCGGAACTCGACGTAGAAGCAGAAAGAACACATCTTCTAAGTGACGAGACACAAACCACATCAATGTCAGGTATGACGATGACCTCGCTAATCTAACCAACTGCATACATCCGAGTTAACCGTTAAAAGCGACAAGCCAAAACCACTGAAGATATATAGGCCAATCACTTGATTCCAACACAACTGAGCTCGTTAAACTAGCAGCTAAATGTTCAATACGTGGTTTTATCTTACATCAGTTTTGTGCATTATTGTTTTATTTTTTACCGAGCCAAGTTTTGAACCCGTCGCTAGGTTCGTTTTTTTGTATAAGAGTCGGTGTATGTATCGGTCGCGTTAACCATTTGGCCACACGACCGCCTGCGGCGCCTTTTAACCAAAAGTTTGCAGATTTTAAACTGGTCGCTAGCTAGTCGATTTTGTCTTTTAGCAAGGCACTTATTGGAGATTGCCTGAACCCAGTGGATTGATGGGTACTAAATTTAGGAACGTGTGCATCATATACAACACACTGCAATAGCTCCGGTAATCCGACGGTTGGCGCGAGGTAATCTGACGATTCATTTCCGGGGATAAACATGAATATCCTAACCAGTTTTGATTATACTTAATTACTAAACGACATAATTACCAAAAATAGCAAACAATCGTTGTACGTGAAAAAACACTAGTTTTTACCATTGATTCTGTCATTTTAAGCAAATCGGTTGTATTGGTTAAGACACTATTTTTTTGTAAAGTTGGGAAAACTACTGTGCATGCGTTTAAAAATAATTTAAATGTTTTTACTCTATTGTAACAATAACGTAGTTGTTGTTTAGGTACTGAAACCAACGAGAACAGAAAGTGTAAGTTTCCTAAGATTCGAAGATCCTATGCATTTTCTGTCTTTGCTTTGCTGTTTTCGCTGGCAATGCTGCTGCCCCTGATAAAACCAACAAAATCAAGTTTTGTCGCTTTCTGCGTTGTTGCCGGTATAACTGGTGGTAAGTTTGCTATAAAAATACGTTTTCCGGTAGGAAGTTTAATTGGTCTAGAAAAAGCAATTAGCTTTTCCAAGCAACTTTTATATATCTTTTTTTTAATGACGTGTTTTAACGACTGTTCGTTTTGCCGTCTTTTCCCGTTCCTATATCGTGTTTATGTTCGTTTGCCATTTTTAAAAACTGGGGCAAAAATGAATCAACTAAACTAAACTAAAACTTTATAAAATTTTAAGAGAATGCCTTGTTGATTAGTGCTACCAAGTCATGGACTATAATCAGTCCAAAAAAGTGTAAAACAAACACGGATTAAATCACCATTGGGTATTTTTATGTGGCATACTGCAGATATGAGAAGGTCGCCTTACTATTTGGCCACACGACCAATCTCATTTAGATACATGCATTGTAAGCGATATGATTTTTAATAAATACTTAAAAAGAGAAGCAAAAAGGCAAAATTTTTAACTAATTAATTAAAACTATAACCCAGGACCGTTGCCAACGCTTGCTGCTGCCTTTACAGCTGATATGTTCGGCGGAAACTTGTTCCAGCAGATTTACGCGTTTCGTAGCATGTTAGTTGGTGTCGGGACGCTTGGAGTATCTGCCATTGACGGTTTCCTAATTCAACAACCCGGTTCTTTCATTAATGGTCAATTACTTTTTTGTTCGCTTTCGTTCTGCTCTGCGATTTCGGTTTTTCTCATAGAAACTATTTGCATGAAAAATAAAAATTGTGGCGGTCAGAGATGTTGAATTACGATCTCATTTTGTAAAGGATTTCCTTAGGATAAAGTTAGGCTATGCAAATCATCAATAAGTGACCCAGCACTATATTTCATATTTAACATTCAAAAACATGCGGTTAAGGGTGGCGTGAAGTAAAAATGTATTGTCGACAAGCTTTTACCCTAAAAAATGCCACCTATATATGACTACGCGCTATACGGCAAAGAATTTTTAATACTGAATGCAAAACGCAGTCCGAAGCATGTTCAAAATCTCAACCACCTGGGTTTGGACGGATCACATGCTAAATTTAAAGGTGGGCCAGAAATACCGGCATTGAACTTTACCTGTCCGACGGGTTAGTCTGGTGGTCTTGTGCGTCGCATTTCAGCCGAAAGGTTCAGGTTCGAAACTGGTCGCTAGCTAGTTGATTTTCCTTGGGAAAGGCACTTAACGGACATTGCCTGAACCCAGACAATTATTGGGTTCTACTAAATTAAAGGAACGTGAGAATCATATACAACACACTGAAATAGCTCCGGTAACCCGGCGGTGGGCGCGAGGTGATCTGACGATTGCCCGTTTGTTAACCCCTTTGGTTTTCCCATTAACGGGGATAAACATAAATATTCTATACAATCTTGTCAACAATTATTAACAACCGCAGCAAAAAGATATAGGCTAAAATATATATTCGTTTTACAAATCGGATTTATTACGAGCCGGACCATCGGAGATTGGTTATATATATATATATATAAAAAAGTCAAGTCGCGAGGAAAGGCATTATAATTTAAACAACGGGTGGAGCACTGGAAAGGGAAGTTTTGGGACGATTTAGTTAAAGCTGCGAACTTGACTAGCGCAGTAGCAGTGTAAAATAGAATATAAAAATGTCCGTACATTTTTTATAGGCTGTATTAGAGATACGAGAGCTGAAGGTCATTATTCTTAATAACATTCTGATCCACTAGGCCTATATTTTTATTGGCTTAGTTTTGAACCTGTAATGGATTATTTGTAAGACCGAAGTCGATAAATGTATTGTTCGCAATAATCATTCGGCTACCACTAAATTCCTTTGCTCACATTTCCTACTCGGGTAAAAATCTGTGCCGCATGTGGTGCAAAAGAGCAAATGTAGTAATTTTGCAGATTGAAAGAAGACATGAGATAATATGGCCGTGTGAATGTGATTAACGCGACCGATACACATACAGACTTCTAAACAAAAACGATCTTATTGACGAAAAAAAAGACGACTTGAGATTAAACGGGTTGCGATTTCTAATGATGATATTGGAGTTGTATGGATTTGTAAAAAGTCTAGACCTTTAAATCTAGAATGATGATTTTATATAGTAAGAGATTGGTGAGAAAGTGGTCAAAAGAGCCAATTTTATAGAGAAGGAGAAAAGTGCAAACCAAAATAAAGATACGAGGGTTAGGATAAAAGTTATGGCTGTGGTTACTTCTGAAGTTGAGATTAGGATAGGATAGGATATTCATATTTATCCCCGTGAATGGGAAATCCAAGGGGGGTTAACACACAGGCAATAGTCACCTAGCGCCCACCGTTAGGTTATCAGAGCTATTGCAGGATGTTCTGTATGATAGGCTTGTTTTTTGGTAGAACCCACTAATTCACTGGGCTCAATCACTATCTAAAATAAATGTTTATCCTATCCTTCAGTATGGAAAGTACGTCAGCTGCACACTCGAGTTTTTTCCCTGCGTCTTTGCACACTCGTAAACCTACCTCTGAACCTCGGGTAATTTACTGTTAGTACATTTTTTGTTATGTAGGCGACCCTATGTTATGTAGATAGATATATTAGCTGACGGACACGATAGATTAAAGATAGAATAATATGTTTGTTTAAGATTTTGGTAAAACAGTAATAAAAAGGAGATTGTATGCACAGTTGAAGTGTGCACTTTTGGACGTTTGCACACTGCACACTTAAATATTTGGCGCGTGCCCACTCGAGATCTCGGCGAAAATTGACATACTTTCCATATGGGCCTATCCTATAGATAGTGGTATAGGTTTTTCTTTATAGTGATAATGTGCCTATGTACAATCCCTGGCCCCAGTTTAGAGGTTTATAAGCGAAAGGCAGAGAGATCTTTGAAGTTTTAGATTAGAGCATACTGTGGCGCAATTTTAAAAATTGCTGGGAAATAAGACGCACTCGCTTATATCCTTTCCATATAAGCAAACATAGTGATTACGTTTTAAAACTGTAATTGAATTTAACCTCTAATTCTACTTTACCTTGGTAAGTGTTGCACTTGAAACTTTTTAGTGAAATATCATTTTTAGTTTTTTTTCTTTTTCCACTGAGGCCCACACTTTTCGGGCCACCCCTTCTCCTAAAGCCGACTCCCCTATTGCACGGGTCGCTTTACCGCACAGTTTTCTTCGAGGCTTAGTGTAATAGTCTAATTTTTTTTATAAACAATTAATTAATTATTTTTTTTATTTGGGTTTAGCGGCCACGTCTAATTATAGCGAAATTTAATAATTTATTGCTTTTCAGATGTGTTGTAACGACTGTTGATTTGCCGTTTTCCAAATTAATTTTTATCAATAATCCTGCTTCGTGTCGTGGAAACAAAAAATAAAACTAATCTTAACTTTAAACTGCAGGTAATCATTGACAAGTACGGTTGGCATGGCTCGCTGCTTATTACTGGAGGACTGACACTCAACTTGATACCGGTTTCCATGTTATTCTGCACAAAGTACAAAACAATTTCAGGTAAACTGGGTCTTTGACGACAGACTTGACCAGACATGTGCTCCTCCGATCGTTAACTTCTGTCTACATCAGGGGTGCTCACACTTTTTCAGCATGCGAGCTACTTTTAAAATGACCGAGTCAAAATGATCTACCCACTACAAAAATGCAAAGGCGAAAGAGCGGCGCTTTCGGCAAGTTTTGCTGTACCTAGAGCCGTTGTTTGATTTGATTGGTCACCGGAACGGCAACATTCAGTTGTCATCTGAATGGCTGCCCTGTATATCAATCAAGTGACGGCATTGAAGCTAGAATGATATTTTTTTAATGTCACGCCGCGATCAACCGGTAGATCGCGATCGACTTAATGAGCACCCCTGGTCTACATGGTTGTGTGCCTGTCCACTAGTGTCGTTAGCTCGATACAGTACATTATAATAGGATATTCATGTTTTATTCCTTGAATCGTAAAACACAAGGAATGTTATCACACAAGCAATGGTCAGATTATCCGTGTACATTTTTTCATACATAATACAATCCGTTAATCCACCGGGTTCATACAAAATCCGCTAAGTGCCTTGCCCAAAGATTTTCCTTCTAATCAAGTAGTGGGTTTCGATTACAAAACCTTTCGTCTTTTTGCAAAACGTCTACGTTCTTACCGATTGAGGGAGAACAGTAATATAACGACTGTCACTGTACTATCTTGTGTAGCCCTATACATATGCCGAATAAAAAATGAATCTAAAAGGTTACTTAGCTATCCTATGGTTAATTCACATACTTACCTTATTGTGTTATCAATAATTACACATGTAAAAGGGCAATACGTCATTTAGACAGTTTGACCTTGCCGGATGAAATAACAGAAGATTTGGAAAGCGTGAACGGCAATGATATAGTTCAATCTTCTCGATGGAAACGCTTTTTGAGTCGAATTGTTGATTTCTTTGGACTGAAAGTGTTAAACATTTACGTTGTTACCATCGCACTAACTTCATCGCTGACTGCTGTAACGGAAACTTGCTTACAATTAATCTTCATAAAGCTAGCGCTCTCGGTTGGATATACACACAGTGACTCGGTATATCTGCAATCTATCCACTTTTCCGTATTGCTGGTCTGCAGGAATATTGTGGGATTTCTTGCAAGCATTAACCCGGAACTCGACGTAGAAGCAGAAAGAACACATCTTCTAAGTGACGAGACACAAACCACATCAATGTCAGGTATGACGATGACCTCGCTAATCTAACCAACTGCACATATCCGAGTTAACCATTAAAAGCGGCAAACCAAAACCACTGAAGATATATAGTTCAATCACTTGATTCCAAAACAACTGAGCTCGTTGAACTAACAGCTTAATGTATAATGCGTGGTTTGATCTTAGATCAGTTTTGTGCACTTTTATTTTAGTCCGACTGTTTATAGTCTGGTGGTTTAGTACGACGGCTTTAAACCGAAAGTTTGCAGATTTTAAACTGGTCGCTAGCTAGTCGATTTTGTCTTTCAGCAAGGCACTTAACGGACATTTGCCTGAACCCAGTGGATTAATAATGGGTACTACTAAATTTAAAGAAACGTGTGTATCATATGCACTAGGCCTATAGCTCCGGTAACCTGACGGTTGGCGCGAGGTAATCTTCCAAATTATTACCGGAAATAAAAATGACTATCCTAACCAGTTTTGATTATATTTGTTTACTTAACGACTTTATTATCAAATATATAGCAAACAATCCATATAACTAAACACTAGTTTTTACCATTGATTCTGTCATCAAGCAAGTCGGTTGTACTCGCCAATATACTGTTTTTTGTAAAGTTGGGAAAAATACTGTGCATGCGTTTAAAAATGATTTATTTGTTTTTACTCTATTGTAATATTAACGTAGTTGTTATTTAGGTACTGAAACCAACGAGAACAGAAAGTGTAAGTTTCCTAAAATTCGAAGATCCTATGCATTTTCTGTCTTTGCTTTGCTGTTTTCGCTGGCAATGCTGCTGCCCCTGATAAAACCAACAAAATCAAGTTTTGTCGCTTTCTGCGTTGTTGCCGGCATAACTGGTGGTAAGTTTGCTATAAAAATTCGGTTTTCGGTAGAAAATCTTATGGGTCTTAAAAAAGCAATTAGCTTTTCCTAGCAACTTTTATATCTCTTTTTTTAATGACGTGTTTTAACGACTGTTCGTTTTGCCGTCTTTTCCCGTTCCTATATCGTGTCTATATTCGTTTGCCATTTTTTAAAACTGGGGCAAAAAATGAATAAACTAAACTAAACTAAAACTAAACTTTATAAAATGTTAAGAGGATGCCTTGTCGATTAGTGCTATCAAGTCATGGACTATAATCAGTCCAAAAATGGTGTAAAACAAACACGGATTAAATCACCATAGGGTATTTTTATGTGGCATACTGCAGATATGAGAAGGTCGCCTTACCATTTGGCCACACGACCGATCTCATTTAGATACATACAATGTAAGCGATATGCTTTTTAATAAATACTTAAAAAAGTAAAGTAAAAGGCAAAACATTTAACTATTTAAATAAAATTATAACCCAGGACCGCTGCCAACGCTTGCTGCTGCCTTTACAGCTGACATGTTCGGCGGAAACTTGTTCCAGCAGATTTATGCGTTTCGTAGCATGTTAGTTGGTGTCGGAACGCTTGGAGTATCTGCCATTGACGGTTTGCTGATTCAACAACCTGGTTCTTTCATTAATGGTCAATTGCTTTTTTGTTCGCTTTCGTTCTGCTCTGCGATTTCGGTATTTCTTATTGAAACTATTTGCATGAAAAATAAAAATTGTGGCAGCGAAGGATTTTGAAAATCTCATTTTGTACAGAATATCCTTATGGTAATTATGCAAATCATCAATAAGTGACCCAGCACTCTATTTCATATATATACCAACTCGAAAACAAGCGGTTAAGGGTAGCGTGAAGTAAAAATATTGTCGACAAGCTTTTACCCTCAAAATTCCACTGATATCAAATTATGATTACGCGTTATACGGCAAAAAATTTCTAATATTGAATGCAAAGCGCAGCATGTTCAACAATTAATCACCTGGTTGGTCTTGTGCGTCGCATTTCAGCCGAAAGGTTGCAGGTTGGAAACTGGTCGCTAATTAGTCGGTTGTCCTTGGGCAAGGCACTTAACGAACATTGCCTGAACCCAGCGGATTAATGGGTTCTACCAAATAGAAGGAACGTGTGAATAGCTTCGGTAACCCGAGGATGGGCGCAAGGTGATCTGACGATTGCCCGTGTTTTAACCCCCTTGGTTTTCCCATTCACGGGGATATACATAAATATCCTATACAATCTTGTCAAAAATTATTAATAACCGCAACAAAAATGTTCTTAAAGATATAATTTGCAGTCACAAATCGGAGTTATTACGAACCGAACCATCGGAGATTATTTATATAAAAATATCAAGTCGCGAGGAAAGGCATTATTATTTAAACCGCGGTTGGAGCAGTGGATAAGGAAGTTTGGGGCGATTTAAATAAAGCTGCCAACTTGGCTAGCGCAGTAGCATTAAAAAAAACAATATAAAAATGTCCGTATTACTTGTTTTATATATAATAGATACGAGAGCTGAAGGTCATTATTCTTAATAACATTCTGATCCACTATATTTTTTATTGGCTTAGTTATATTTTTAATTGGCTTAGTAAACCTGTAATGGATCATTGGTAATTTTTTATATAAGTTGATAAATGTAGTGGTCGCGCTGTGCCACATGTGGTGCAAAAGAGCAAATTTAGTAATTTTGCAGATTGAAACAGGACCTGAGATAATACGGTCGTGTGAATGTGATTAACGCGACCAATACACATACAGACTTCTAAACAAAAACGATCTTAGTGACGAAAAAAAGAAGACGACATAAGATTAAACGGGTTTAGATTTCTAATGATGATATTAGCGTTGTATGAATTTGTAAATAGTACTCTAGCTAGACCTTTTAATCTAGAATGATGATTTCTTATAGTAAGAGAAAAATTGTGGAGAAAAGTGTCAAAGAGCCAATCTTATAACATAACTTAGGGAAAACTTTGGTAAACTAAATGTAAGGAAAGGGAAAAGGAAAAAAGTACAAACCAAAATAAAGCTATAAGGTTAGGGTAAGTATTATCGCAGGGGTTACTTCTGAAGTTAAGATTAGGATAGGATAGGATATTCATGTTTATCCCCGTGAATGGGAAAACCTAAGGGGTTAACACACGAGCAATCGTCAGATCACCTCGCGCCCATCGTCAGGTTGTCGGAGCTATTGCAGTGTGTTATGTATGATAGACTTGTTCCTTCAATTTGGTAGAACGACTAGTTAGCGAACCGACTAGTTAGCGACCAGTTTCAAACCTGTAACCTTTCAGTTGAAAGGCGTCACACTAAACCACTAGACTAACCGGTCGGGCAGATTAGTGTTTAAGGCACGGGGTAAAACTTAGTTTACATAGTTTTACTCATTATTATTTTTATATTAAGATTCTTGTTGTGATTTTTACTGTGGAATCAAAAAATAACTTATCCACAATTTTTGGAGTACCAGTATAATCTTTTATGTATTTTTTCTTTAATATTTCCAAATTTTTTAACCCACCCTTCATATGAGTAGAAGAATTTTACCTAACTCTGATTTAATTTCTGTGTATTAAAAACAACATGTATCTAAAATAAATGTGTATTTATCTATAAATAGTGCTATAGGTTTTTCTCGGGCACAACTAATTTACAGAAAACAGAATTACAGAAATGACAGAAATTTGATACTAATTTACAGAAATTACAGAAATACAGAATTACAGAAAAAATCCATTTCTAATTTACAGAAATACAGAAGAGAAATACGGAAAACAGAAATACGGAAATACATGCAAACCTGTACCGGGTTGAATTATAACCGACGGAAATGTCCCAAATTTACGGAAATTAACCGATTCTTTTTTCTGTCACCGTTTTAAACGACAGAAATGTCTTAATTTACAGAAATGAACCCGTTCTTTTTTCTGTCATCGATTTGAACGACAGAAATGTCCTAATTTACAGAAATGGACCCGTTGCTTCTTCTGGTCGCCGTTTTCAAAGACAGAAATGTTCTAATTTACAGAAATGGGCCCGATTCATTTTCTGTCACCGTTTTCAACGACAGAAATTCCCTAATTTACAGAAATAACCCCATTCCAATTTCTGTCACCGTTTTTAACGACAGAAATGTTCTAATTTACAGAAATGAACCCGTTCTTTTTTCTGTCGTCGTTTTCAACGACAGAAATGTACCTAATCTATAACAGAAATGGACCCGTTTCCTTTTCTGTCGCCGTTTTCAACGACAGAAATGTCTTAATTTACAGAAATGGGCCCGTTCCATTTTCTGTCACCGTTTTTAACGACAGAAATGTTCCAATTTACAGAAATGAACCCGTTCTCTTTTCTGTTGTCGTTTTCAACGACAGAAATGTCCTAATTTATAGAAATGAACCCGTTCCTTTTTTGTCATCGATTTGAACGACAGAAATGTTCTAATTTACAGAAATGAACCCGTTCCATTTTCTGTCACCGTTTTTAACGACAGAAATGTCATAATTTACAGAAATGAAACCGTTCCTATTCTTTCACCGTTTTTAACGACAGAAATGTTCTATTTTACAGAAATGAACCCGTTTATTTTTCTTTCACCGTTTTCAACGACGAAATTGTTCTAATTTACAAAAAATCTTGACAAATATCTCCCTCTGCAAAGCACTTGGCGGATGTCGACTGAATTCATTGGATTAATGGCCTGAAATAAAACTTTATAGCCTATTTCTTTAAATGAATGTGGCGTTTAAATATTATCTAGTCATTATGAACAAATTCGATTCAACTCCCCCTGGCCTCTAGATAGCATGGTGACAAACAATGATGCGTAAACTGCTTCTGGCTTTTGCGAACAAAAGCTTAATTTTTTTCCAAGAGCGGCTAAGCAATGCGGGTTAACACAGCGAATATTGTACCTTAAGTGATAGTATGTAATGCGCTATTGCTTTATTTGAATATTTCTGTCGTTGAAAACGGTGACAGAATAGGGATTGGGTGCATTTCTGTAAATTAGCACATTTCTGTCGTTAAAAACGGTGACAGAAAATGGAACGGGTTAATTTCTGTAAATTAGGACACATCTGTCGTTAAAAACGGTGACAGAAAATGGAACCGGTTCATTTCTGTAAATTAGGACATTTCTGTCGTTGAAAACGACGACAGAAAAAAGAACGGTTTCATTTCTGTTAATTGGAACATTTCTGTCGTTAAAAACGGTGACAGAAAATGGAACGGGTTAATTTCTGTAAATTAGGACACATCTGTCGTTAAAAACGGTGACAGAAAATGGAACCGGTTCATTTCTGTAAATTAGGACATTTCTGTCGTTGAAAACGACGACAGAAAAAAGAACGGGTTCATTTTTGTAAATAAGAACATTTCTGTCATTAAAAACGGTAACAGAAAAGGGAACGGGTCCATTTATGTAAATTAGAACATTTCTGTCGTTGAAAACGGTGACAGAAAAGGGAACGGGTTCATTTCTGTAAATTAGAACATTTCTGTCGTTAAAAACGGTGACAGAAAAGGGAACGGGTCCATTTATGTAAATTAGAACATTTCTGTCGTTGAAAACGGTGACAGAAAAGGGAACGGGTTCATTTCTGTAAATTAGAACATTTCTGTCGTTAAAAACGGTGACAGAAAATGGGACGGGTTCATTTCTGTAAATTAGGACATTTCTGTCGTTGAAAACGGTGACAGAAAAAATAACGGTTTCATCATTTCTGTAAATTAGAACATTTCTGTCGTTAAAAACGGTGGCAGAAAATGGAACCGGTTCATTTCTGTAAATTAGAACATTTCTGTCGTTCAAATCGATGACAGAAAAAAGAACGGGTTCATTTCTGTAAATTAGGACATTTTCTGTCGTTGAAAGCGACGACAGAAAAGAGAACGGGCTCATTTCTGTAAATTAAAACATTTCTGTCGTTCAAATCGATGACAGAAAAAAGAACGGGTTCATTTCTGTAAATTATGACATTTCTGTCGTTAAAAACGGCGACAGAAAATGGAACGGGTTCATTTCTGTAAATTAAGACATTTCTGTCGTTTAAAACGGTGACAGAAAAAAGAATCGGATAATTTCCGTAAATTTGGGATATTTCCGTCGGTTATAATTCAACCCAGTACAGGTTTGCATGTATTTCCGTATTTCTGTTTTCCGTATTTCTCTTCTGTATTTCTGTAAATTAGAAATGGATTTTTTCTGTAATTCTGTATTTCTGTAATTTCTGTAAATTAGTATCAAATTTCTGTCATTTCTGTAATTCTGTTTTCTGTAAATTAGTTGTGTCCGTTTTTCTCTATAGTGATAATGTGTCTATGTACAATCCCTGGTTAAATAATCCTTGAACGTAATCAATGGAGTAACATCGAAAATGGAAACCGGAGTAAAAAGTGACGCAATGTGGATGCAAGGTACGCGGCGAAATACTAGAAGTGCATCAAATCAGGAGAAAGAGGCAAAGGAAAAGGTATTGTGTTTATTGTGCCCTCATATTTTTGCAGTGAAAAATGCAAAAAGAAACCCCTAATATGTGCGAAAAAGAATGCTCATATTTATCCAGGGATGGGACAAAAAAGGGGCATAATAATACCTGCAATCGTTAGATTACATCTTGCTCATGTCAGGTTATTGAAGCTATTGCAGTTTCCTAGACATGTTGATGACATTGATATCTAGTGTTTTTTATGCTCATTAAGCTCTTTTTATAAGCAATTGCATCAGTATCCTAACATTCTGTGTCTACCACAGACCTATGGTTCATCAGAAGGCAATTTTACATAAGATTGCAAAAAATCCTATTTTAAGATAAAAAAATTGTGTGTCTTTTTTCCAGGATACAAGATTACCAATCAGTATAGATATATATAAATCTATTCCATAAACAGCTGATAAAAGTTGTCAATAATTTCGTTTGGTGATTTTAGATGTGTTATGCTTGGAAGTGCATCAACAAAAAATATGACAGGCCCAGTTAAATTACTTTGCTAAATTATTGAAATTATTCCATAGTAATTTAATAGTAGAAAAATAAGTAATTGAAATTATTCCTAAGGCTTCGTCTATTGAAGCTCGCCAGGAGGCTAACGAAAATTTTGATCTGAAAAAGAAGGAAGAAGTTGGAAGGATTGTTCGGGGTCCAAACAACGAAGTTATCGAATATACAACGGTTAATGATATCTCCTACAGAGTATTTGGTAATTGTGTGCTAATTTTGAATAAGTCCTGTACTTTTCTGGAGTTTATCTTTGAATCAGGTAGTTTTGTGATTTACTATAAAATAAAATTGGTTAAAATTATGTTTAGTTTTAAATTTACGTGCATTTACACCAAAAAAAAGAGTAAACAAAAAAATTATATTTATAATTAATTTATTAAGTGCATAAAGGTGTTTGGTAAAATAATTTAGATTTATTTTTATAATTATTAGCATTATTAACTAAAAAATAAATATGCTTGATATAAAATCAATTTTGCATCATTAAACACTTAATTTTTAATTTATGGCATCATAATATAATAAAGAATCATTTCATATTTGAATCCTGATTGTATAGTATAGAGAATATATAGATGAATCATTTTATCATTGTGAGTACCGATGAGGAAATTAATAGAAAAGTAATCATACACAGTTATTGTCAGTACTGAGAAAAATATGTATAGAAGGATTTATCACTGTTTTTGTTAGATGTCTTGTGCTAACAATTTATGTACAAAGGCTAATAGTTGTATATTGTATATGATATAGATGTTGCTATTTAATTTGTTTTATCCATTAATTTACTTTGTTCAGGCGACGTCTACCAAATGCCTTGCCTAAGTACATAACAAATGATATACGGGATCAGGATGGTTTTGATTCAATCACCTTTCAGCCTGAAAGCAATACTCTTATCCAACTTGGCTATAGGGCCTGGCCAAAATTCTGTTTATAATATTCATTCTTATGTTAAAAAGACGGCACCATAACATTTATAATTGTATGTATATTATATTTGTACATATATTTAATATTGTAATGGATTAATTGGCCTGGTATTTAAATGCTGTCAAAAACGCATTTAAACATTACTTTATTACCTTCAAATTATTACTTTTAAAATGTATACTTGTGATTATCATTAACAAGTACCCCCACAATAAACATTGTTCCTCTCTATTCTATTTAAGTTGCTTTGCTAAATAATTGACAATACTCATGTTTTATTTATGCTTCAGTGGTGCAATTACAAAGTTGAGAATTGCTACTTACGCTAAAGACTGAAACATGCGAGGCATTTCAATCCCATGTTGCAGTCCATTTAACTTTAGCGCATTTAATATTGATTTTACCCCACCTTAAACTCAGAAGTCAGACTTAACTGTAATTTTCTAAATATATGATTGATCATCTTAAGTTTGTTTTAAAATTAATGCCTAAATTTAGAAAGCAAATCGATTGCCTCTATCACGATATTAGCTTATATCCTTATTAATTTATATTTTTTTAAATAAGGCTTATGTTATGTTTTTATTTCATGTTACTCTTACTAATAATACTAATTAAATACAGTTTTTGTTTAAAGCACATACAAGGCATACTTAAATGCTACCATATGTAGGTATTTGTATAATAATGTTTATCTAGCTTAGTTTATACCTGAAGGATAAGCCTGAAAGTAATCTCAAGATTATCTGTGTTACGCTTGATGCGTTTCTCACTTGTTTTCGGTTAAATATGAGTAAACTAAGTCCTAATTTATATATATTACATAACGAAACCAAGTATGATATTTTTAAAGGCTAATTGATTTATAGGACTATGTTTAATGGCCACATATGTTACAATTTTTTAATAATTATTAATTATATATATGTATACACCCTACATAACATGCTTTGCCGACTGTTTATTTGAAGTCTTTTTTGATTCTGCGTTTTGTTTAGATGTTCAGAATTTGTTTTTCGCAGTTTTATGTAATTTGGTCAAAAAAAATAAATAAACTATATATAACTAAATATTTTAATTTGACCGAAATTCTTTATTTATTTAGACTCTGCATATATTGACACTGAAAGATCAGACAACCCATATTTCATTGCTACAATACAAGAGCTTAAAGTGGTAAGATGTTCAAAATAAGAAAATATTGGTTTTAATGTAAACTGTATATCTGAATGTAGTACATTAAAATTTGACATTGGTTTTGAATCAACCTCAACCTAAATACCTGAATTTAATTCATATTAAAGGATATATATATATATATATATATATATATTTATATATGTATTTATTGATGTTTAAAATGATTGTATACCTTTGAATATTTTCTGTTCATTTCTACAGGTATTGTCATATTGAGGTATTCAGTTTTAAATTTATAATCCTTTTTTATTACCCAGTTTTAGAAGTTATATTTCTTTACAAATCTAATCTCTTTACCCATTTAATTTGTAAATCTCTCAGTTGTGTAAGTTCATACTCTTTAATCAAACATACCTATACAAATATACAATGTTTGTTAAATAATCATTTGGCAATGTTGGACTTTGGTTAATTTTATCATTCTTTATATTGACTTAGCCACTGTGTCTTTAATACTTCATATGAGATTGTACATACTTTGGTGGTTGCAAGTTTGTTTAACATTTAGATTAAAGCAGATTAAAAGTCATTTATCAAGTGTGCAGCTTAATATTTAACTTATACCTGCCTGCAAATTACCACATTATAAAATATATATATTTTAATGTACATGCTTTAATAAATGTTGACCTATTACAAGTTTATATATATATTATAATGTAAAGTCCAAAACCTTATTTTACAATAATTCACACATAAATGAATTTGCTGAAATTTATTCATTGTAAATTTAGGCCCATAAAATTGCAATACCAGTGGGGGTACATGTAACACATTCAATTATCTATTTAAATTTCATTGATTGAACTTAAGTAGAATTATAATTAGGCTTAGCCATAAAAGAACCCAATTTAATTAATGTAAAGTAAGCCTTGGAATTTAAATCTTTTGGTATAACGTATAAGCCACTAATATCTACTGGTATTGATTATTTTAGGATATTCATTTTAATCCTGGGGATTAAGATTTATTCACAGCTAACATGGGTGTCATTGTAGAGGCTATTCAGTGGTAACCACCGCATATGTGTAGCCAGGTACAGAAATTGCATCCCTGTATCCAATGCTGCACCTCTTTTACCCATAATTTAAACTACAATTATGCATTTAATTAAATAAATTGTAACAATAATTTAATAGTAAACAACAAGTTTACATATGTTTTGTGCTATAAGGGCTACTGACTTCTACAACATATATGTTGAACAGTTGTTTCATCATGCATCGGACAATATGTAAATACAATTAGTGTGTTAGTGCTGTCTGTTTATTTTTACAATAAGTTGTATTTTTTAAATAATTTTCCTCAGTGTTTATTTAAAGAAGATTCTGTTTGCCAGTTGTCATTTTTTGTAAGACAAATGACATAAAAGTGATAGTAGGCAAATCATAATAATTTCTTAAGATAATAACGTATGTTCTGGTGTTAGAGCTTGAGTTCGGAAATAAAAATATTAATTTATTTCTCTTAATATTATATTTTCTTGAAGGCTTGTCACCAACAAGCATGTCACCAGCTTTTAGTAATTTTTTGTATCTCCCCTGAAAGGTTGCAGGTGCAAAACTGGTTTCTAGCTAGACGGTTGTGTCCTTGGGCAAGGCACTTAAAGGACATTGCCTGAACCCAGCGGATTAATGGGTTCTACCAAATTGAAGGAACGTGTCTATCATATACAACACACTGCAATAGCTCCGGTATCCCGACGATGAGTGCGGTGATCTGATGATTACCCGTGTGTTAAGTCCCTTGGTTTTCCCATTCACGGGGATAAACATGGAAATCCTATCCTATCCTGTGGTAATATTCTGCAGAGCAAGAAAGACAATGCTGTCGCTGTTGTGAAGTGGTACTACCGACCAAGTGAGGTGCCCGATTCTGTCTACCAGATGCTGGTGAAGGACCGACTGGAAGGAATTGGTATGTTCTCCGTTTATATTGGCAACTAATATTCAAATTTGTTATACTGTCCTGAGTGTGTCAGCAATTCTTATTCATCTTGCTTTTCTGAATGCCTTTTCTAAAGCAACATTTGCTGAATTAAACTTTAGCCACTTTATTGATAAGTAATCACAGCAGACTTGAATTTTAATAATTCATAACATAAATGATTTTTTTAAATTGCTTAATATTGCAATAAACTAAATCCTCAAGATATAAGAGTATCCTTGTTATTATCATGCGAGCTATGCAATTGGGTTAAAATTCTATTCAAACCATAAGAATTATAAACGATTTATTATACCTGGTAGGGTATATGCCATTTAATTAGTTTTAATCCTGGTATAAAACCTAGTCGTTTTCTTAATGATACCATTATACTTGGACTGTTATCTTTTGGAGCCATGTTAATCTTTACAAACTATATTCCTGATCACAAGAACAGATGCTTTTAACCCTTAGACCACGACGGTTACAAATATGTAACCGAAAGGTGTCCCCGAAAAAAATACAGAATTCAGTCGTTTCTTGGGGGATTTTTCTAGTTTTCTCTCAACAAACGAGGTCAAAGCAAACTTACTCAAAAGTGTCAAAAACGGAAAAACTTTCGTCGTGGTAAGAGGGTTAAAGCAGTATCTTACCAGATCAACAGACCTTTGCTTTAAGTGACTTAAGTTTCATTTAATAAAAGCAGAAGACCTTTTTGACCAGTTGCTAAATTAACTTCCTTCTAAAGCAGGGCCAAAATCCGCTCGAGTAAGAATTTACTCTCGCATATAAAAAGATAATTAACGTTTATCATGGCCGTTTTTTTATTTAACTGAAGTATAACGTTTTTATTATACATACGACGCGTCCACATACTGAAGTATACATCATAATGTAAGATTGTTGTAATACTAGATTTAAACAGTTGTAATGTCATACAAACCACAGTTGCAAACCATTTTACTCGCATGCGCTTTCACACAAGAGTGAATTCTTACTCGCCCGAAATTAGATGGATTTTTGGCCATGCTGAAGTTATCGATTTCTGGGTGATTTTAAAAATCATAATTTCAACAAATCAAATGTTCCAGAGGATGCAACTGAGAGGGAAACTGTGTTGAACGGGGAGAATCGGAATCGTGAACTATTCGCATGCGATGATGAATTGACCGATGTGTTCCCAGTGTCCAGACTGAGGTAAATCCAATGTTTATGTTGAAGATCGGTAAAAAGTCAAGAATTCAAGGACTACAACTTGCACCATTGCTGTGCAAACTGCACCCACCTCAAATGTGAAATAAATTATGTTTGTAATTAATGATATAAACTTATAATTATAAAAACAAAAAATCGTAATAATTCTCTATCCTTTCCTTTGACTAAGCAAAAAGCTTACACTGATGATTCTTTTATTTTATCCCAATTCAGTATGACGCCTATAACCACATGTTTAGCCAAATTTTGTTGCAGTATCTGTATTTATTTAAACAAGCTATATCTGAAATATCTTTATTGCCTTAACACCATGTGTCGTGATGTCTAACCCACACCTTTTCCATCACTTTTTGGATGTTTTTAGCAACATACAATTTAAGAGTTGTTTGCATTTGGATGTGGTAAGTTTCCGCATAGCACTGCTGCTATCGCACCCTTTCTTCAGCACTCAAGCGATACTATTTCAAACTTAACTTCCAATATGATTAATCTCTTTACCCCCGTTCAGAGGCAAGTGTTCCATTCTTCACTTAAAGAACTACAAGAATGTTCTCGACCATGAAATCAAGCCCGACACTTTCTTCTATGTTCTAGGTTACAACCCAGACACCAGGTTCTTGCTTTTTATTATTTTAAGCAATTTGGAGAGCTTAGTGGTTAGATCGTTATCATACACTGGGTGTTGCTGATTGATGTTCAGAAGATGATAACCAGCATTACAAACATAGCGGCAATCCGAGTTACGAAAATTTGCATCTAAGCATGTTACTCTTCTATTTTCAATGCTGGTCATTTCTTCAGTACATGAAACACCTGGGAGTCGGTTTAAAAGTGAAATATATAAAAGAATTTTATCAAAAATGATAGTACAATACAAAAAACTAGATTTAAAAATAGATTTAAAATAGAGTGCAATGCTTTAAACATAATGCCTTGGTTTTAAACTACTACTAAGTCGAAGTATACAGTGCAAACAATTTGCAATAAGGATTGATGTCCCCCAATGTCACCTAATGTCACCCAATGTCACTCAATGTCACCCAATGCCACCAATTCATAATGTAATGTCACCCAGGCGTTTGACGAGCACCTAAGGGGAAGTCAGAGTACCCGTAGTGCAATGCTTTAAACATATATCCGCAGTGCAATGCTTTAAACATAATGCTTTAGTTTTAAACTACTACCAAGTTGAAGTATACAGTGCAAACAATTTGCATTATGGATTAATATCACCTAATGCCACCAATTCATATTGTTATGTTACCCAATGTCACCCTATGTCACCCTATGTCACCAAATGTCACCAATCCATAATGTAATGTCACCCAGGCGATTGACGAGCACCCAAGGGGAAGTCAGAGTTGGTCCTAGCCACCAGTGGAACGCCAGCACTCGAGGAATATTTCAAAAGGTTTTGTCTAAAAGTCTTTAGTCAATAAATGTAAAAAAACACTAGGTCAATAAATGTTCTATTCTGGAGCAGCAGAAAAAAATTGTACCTCATAAAGGTGCCATGTTAAAAAAATGAGCTGCAGTACACACCTGGCAGTCCTGACTTGCAGCTTCATCAATACACGATTCTTCAGTCTTTAACGCTGTACCCCACAGTCTTTAACGCTGTACTAACGCTGATTTTAATGTGTGTATGATTAGCTTTAGCGGTCCAAACATGACAAGTTAAAAATATGCTGCATTGTACATCTGGCAGCCCTGACTTGCAGCCTTAATCATACACGATTCTTCCGTCTTTAACGCTGTACCTCACAGGCTTTAACGCTGTACTAACGCTGATTTTAATGTGTGTATGTTTAACTTTAGCGGTCCAAACGTGCAATGTTAAAAAAATATGCTGCATGGTACACCACACGCAGCCCTGACTTGCAGCCCCATCACGATTCTTCCGTATTTAATGCTGTACCTCACAGGCGAGTTTGCCTGATCTGCTTCCACCAAGTGAGAGAGTGTACAACCAGGAATATGAGGAGAAAACATGGAGTCCCAACGTTAATGATTGCGACCTTGTTATGTTCCTCAGATCAGCCAGGTGGGATTACGACCCGTTACAACCCCTATGTTTTAGTAGGACTCGTTTTGATATCTATGTTCTATTACGACCCGTTATAACCCCTTTGTTCTATTACAACCTTTATGTTCTATTACGACCCGTTACAACTGGTTTGCATGCAATTGTTATTTAATTGAACTCAAATTCATTTTATCTAACTGATTTTTATCTTAAATTAGCAATAAATAGGTTAGAAATTTTTATCAGATTTTAATATAATTTCTTTTTCATTAGCCTAGCCTGTTTCATTAGCCTAATTGCTTAGGAATGTCAGGCAAATTTAAATGGCCAATTGGCAATTTTATTGATTTGTTTTCCCCATTGATTTCTTGGTGGAAATGTTTATCAGTAAGCAGAAACAAATTGCTATTCTTACTTCTGTTTGTAAAGTATATTAAATGATAAATATTAAGCACTTTGGTGATTGTTGTAAGTTCTTATAAACAATTTTTTGTATTTCGTTCTTATAAACAATTTTTTGTATTATTTAACATACAACTCACGCAATAATTGGATACTTATGTCTATCCCCATCAATAAAAACACACATGCAGTGTTATTACACTGACTACTTCCAAAATATTATAAACCAACAGTATGCTTATAAGAGTTAATTTTAAAGGATACGACTACCTAACTAGCAAATTGTTTCGATCCAACAAACTTTTTGCTGACGACCTGGCTGGCGTACCGTCTGTGCCAAACTGGCCAAGCTTTATTTCCCAATCACTGAATACCCCCTTCTGCTCTTAAACCTACACTGAATTTGACTTTTTTAAAAAAGTTTAAACAAACTTATAACTTAACTTGGCGCTGTAACACAAGTAATTTAGTAACTGACAAACTAAACGTATTTCTGTAAAAAATACAAGTAAAGTAAACTGTTAAGTACATAACTGAATTTAAAGCCGCTATAATAAAACAATCAACGAAAATAATGCGCGCCAGATTGATTAAGTGATGCCAACAATAATACATTAAATATCATTGCAAAACCATTTATACTTATTAAGTTTGATGATTAAAAATAATAGAGTCAATACAATTTAAAAAAATGCATTTTGCCCACGTTTCAGCTACATAATTATTGCCACATTCGTTTCAAAAAATTAATTAAAATTGCACATTTATTCGAATATAGTTTGGCTTTATTGATTTTAACTAAATTCAGTATACCCGAATAATGAATAAATACCTGAACAATAAAACTAGCCAGAATATTACCAGCATCATATGACCACAGGAGTATGGCTGCGTTCGCTGGTATGTGTGATGGGGGTTCCCCTGAAGAGGGCTGCGTGATTGCTTCAAGAGACGACACGACAATCAACGCGCTGAACGTGGTTTGTTTTACTTTTGCACTGTTGACTTTAATAACGAATTTCCTTTTTTGAATATATTACCCTTAATTTAATTTTTAGAGCTCAAAGTATGAAGTTGTTAAATAGTATGCAGAAATTATTGAATAAAATTGCAATCTCCAAACAAATTTTATCATTAAGTTTTTTGCCTCCGATTTAATTAAATATCTTTTTAAATAATGCAGTTTTAAAATCACTCATAACCTATTAAGATTTTAAATCTCAAAGAATCAGTCGTAACCTATAAAGATTTTAAACTCTCAAGAGAATCAGTCGTAATCTATATAAAGATTTCAATTAAAAATTGTTTAAGAGTGAGAAATTTTGTGTTCAGTTGTTCCAGAGTAAAGGGGACGCGCGGTTGGCGTTGCAAGTGTTGGTTAAAAGTCCCCTTCCATTGACCATTGAAAGAAAATGGACAGAAGACCAAGTGGTGAGTGTGATGTGGTTAAAGTTGATAAGCAACCTTTACATGTGTGGTGGAACTCATTTACCTCTATTTTATCATTTTAATAATTATGCTGATTGTGACAAATACAGTTCCTGTTAAATACGATTTCCAAAATAATACACAATTTTTTTCTTTACTTTTAAACAACAAAAATCTGCAGTCCAGTCATAGTTCTACACAATTCTTGAAATGATAATCTATTTAAATTCTTTAAATTTCTTAGAAACGATTCCAAAAAGGGCTGAGACAGAATGGGAAAAACTTCTACAAAATCCGCAAAGACCTTTTGCCCAGTATGAGAACGGTATGTTTCGAATTAATTTAACCCATTTAAAACGAGATAACCAAATTTGGTCATTTTGACATGTGCCCATTCAAAAATTTTTTTTTTTTAATTTCTTATCTAAACGACTGAAGTTTGGTTTCTTTGGAAAGCTATATGAAAAAATCATTTAAAAACAGCAAAATTAAACATATGTTTGCATTTAAAGTTATGGAGTAAAATTTTCTAGAAGTTGGTAAAACTTTCCCAAAAATGTTTTTTTAACATTATTCCCACAAAATTCATTTTATTTAATGTCTCTATGACAGTAAAAACAGTTTTGCTTCTTGGGATGTCCCGAATGTGATTTTACTGATTTATTTTCGTTTTTTTGCAATTTTGAAATTTACTTTTATACCCCACATTGGGTTTTATACAAAAAGTTTGCATTTCAAAAAAACTTCAATCATAGTTTATTTTGACCAAGTATAATTCACAGAAAACAGATATGGATGTGGACTTAATAGAAACCAATTTTGTTATCTAACATCTTGTTAAAAAAAATATTGGGATGGTTGGACCCATAACATGAGACTATTAATGTAGTATTATTTTTATGACGTCATCAAATAGTGAAATTTTTGAAGAAAATGCTATTCTATGCAACTTTGGAAATAACAGTTATGCTGTATGGTCTACAGAATAAAACTACAACAATGTATAAGAAAGAATATGACGTCATCAAAAAAAATAAAATTTCAGAATGTTTTGAATTTTTATTTCGAACAACCTTAGTGTGGAACATTTTTTCCTTAATTTACTACGCAAGGCGCCAGAGCACTACAAAGCATACCCGGTCAAAATGTTTTAAGGCAATGACTTAAGTTATTTAGTTAAATCTTACACGTTTTTATACATGACACAAACTAAATATTCCGTAGGTAGCGCCTGGAAATTTCCCGTTTATGCAAGGTTTTCTGTTTTAAACACCAAAAACCCTTAGTCATTGATCTTCACAGAACCTTAGTCATTGCTCTCCAAAAACCCTTGGTCATTGCTCTTCTTAAACATGACACAAACTAAATTTTTCATAGGTAGCGCCTGGAAATTTCCCGTAAGGTTTAATGCAAGGTTTTTCTGTTTTAAACACCAAACAAACTTAGTCATTGCTCTTCACAGGCGGATTTGGTCGAGTTCTATTACCTGTGGAAGAAGGTTCAGGAGAATCTTATGATCCAACCTCAGAGCAAGAGTAGAAGGCAAGCTTCATTAAAGAAGATCAGCAAGACTCTTCCAACAGTGGAGACTGGTAAGTTCTTGTGGAATATTTAACGTCAAATCAAAAACTGGATGGTTCTTAAGTTGATCGGCCAGTTGAATTGGTGTTATCGATGCCATGTGTAAATTGAAGGGGGGAATAAAAAATTCTGCTTTACAGAAGTGTGAAATAATTCCTTAAGCTTGACACTGTTGGTTTTTCACTTAGTTATAAGGTGGTAAACTATATCCTGTAATCACTAGGCTCCGGAAAGTCTTCAGGTGTTTCCAAACGTATTTTCAAGCAGGTGTACTGCTGGTTTCATTCTGATTATTCAGCTAATGAGTGACGCTTAGTATAAACAAACAATATTTAGTTGTTGACTGGTAAACATGCATGTGGTCCCGGACTAGGGATGGGCGTAATTGATAAAAGTTGTATTGCGAAATTACGTCAGCTCAGTTACGTAATACTGTAATTTCGTACTTTTTATGACATCATCGTTTTTAAACAAACAACCAAAAACTATGGAGTTTTTGGTTTCATTTTGATGGTAGACAAAGAGAATAAAACTTTAAACTTAATTTTAGAGACTTAAAAGTCTAAACTAAACTGTTTATTTATCCTGTATTGAAACAAATACACAAGTAAACAAGCCGCAGATCGTTGCGGTGTTGCCTTTTGTATTGCCGCGCTGATTCCAGATAAGAAAATTGGCGCGAATCCAAGATTACATGTATTCACCGCAATTTTAAATATTCCCACTGGTGGTTCAAAATATTTTACTCGAGCAAAAATAAAATCAAGGAATTGCTCAGAAAGTATATTTACAACAACGGATATATACCGTTTGAATAATTACGAAGAGATGCGTAATTATCTAACTTTGATTTGACAAGCAATGCTTGTAAACCACATTTATCGGAAAGCATTAAAACTGAACATTAACTGGTCGTCAAACACAGGAGGAGAGAGCTCAAGTGAAATCGAGTCAGAAACGGATGAAGAGGTCGGAAGAGGAAAAATCTGTCACCGCTGCCAAACTACAAGTAAATTTGCTTCGAAAACATGACTGGACGGAAATTACCATTGTTTTCATTCAGCTTCAGATGACTGGTGTCTTCATGGCAACGACGGTTTAAGTTTGTGCGTGGGCTGTTTGGTTCTGTTCAAGAAGTATGGTCATCATAAACACGTGGATGTTAACTTTGATAGCAGCTTGTCATTTGAGGTGACTCTAATATTCATTTGGAAAGGTTTCAATGCATTGACAATGAAAAATTACTATTTTATATACTGAAAATAATTCTTTGTAGCATTGATTGTTATATAGCCAAGTTTTGGTTGTGCAACAATTTGTATTTTCTTCAATTTTAACACTGGTTGTTGACCAATAATAACAACACATAGAATATTGTGATCACTAACCAAAGAGTTTTCTTGAATCAAAAGCAGCTATCAAATTATAAGTTGTGTGTCCGGCCAGTGCTATATGGGGCACTTAACAAACTTAGTTTAAACCTTGTGGGGTAGTACACAAATTGTAGCAAAGTCTCTGTATTCAACGCATAGCATTAGAAACCGTAACCCGATTGTGGTAATAGGAAATCTAATAATGTCCTACTGTATATACTTGCAGATAGGTTGCAATGTTTTCCAAAAATATAGGTCTTGATATAAGTGCAAATCGCCACCAAGTCAGAACAAAATTGAAAGTTTTTGGCTATTGCAAGTACCATATTGAAAATCATATGGTCTGCGCTTGCGTATATGCACTTATTATCTGTCACAAGTGTTAATATACATATTTTGATTATATTAAGCCCTACAAAAAAATAGGAAGTTATCTATGCAAAAAAGCTAAGGAAAGGGCTTTTTAAATCCATAGATTTTCAGTGCAACTTATGTCAACTATAAATTAAACTTTTTTAACACAAAACTAATAGTTGGACCTATATTTTTTTAACACAAAACTAATAGTTCGAATCTAATTTTTTAACACAAAATAATAGTTGGACCTATACGGTGCCGCTAACTAAGTATATACGGTATGTATACAAGCCCCAGTATTTTTCCACTCCGCCTGCAACTGAGAATAAATACCCCTTTACCCCCCAGGAAATGGAAGAGGAAAGCCCGATTTACCCCATGTTTATGGATCCAGTGTCAGAGGTTCCCCCACCCTTCATGTTCAAACCAATCAAGGAGAAACACAGCGATGAGAGTCATCCGGTAAGCGATGTCTGATTCTTCTGTCCAGTTTTGTGGGTTGGTTGTTGGTTGTGTCCTCCAAAAAGTCACTTAGCAAACATCTCCTGAACCCTTCAGAATAATAGGTTGTCTAGTTTACTTTTGTGAGTTGGTTGTGTCCTTTAAAAAGTAATTTGGCAACTGTCGCGTAGACCAGTGGTTCTAGATCTTTTTGCCCTTGTGGCATACCCGAGACCTATTAAGAAACGAACGGGCGCACTTTGCATGGGAAGTCAAAACATGATGAAATAGTTTTATCACCGAATTTTCTACATAACAAAATCAATGTTTATTGAGCGCTCTTGCTTTTCGAAAGTTAATGTAGAACTAATGTTACAATGGAAAAGAACGAACTAGACACTAACCATCTAGTGGTTTATGATCTATGTAAACTCTGTCTAAATTTACCAAATGCAATTGTGTTGCATGAAGCTAACCCCTGCGGCTCACCATTTGAGAAACACTGGCGAAGACCCTTCAGAATAATGGGTTGTTCTAAAACTGTAGCAATGTCCTAACTATTTACAGCACACTGCAATAGCTCTGGTTACCCAATGATGGGTTCGAGGTGATCTGACGATTGCCTGTGTTATAAGTGTTTGCCCAAACAAGGTGATAAAGAATGAATATCAAATTAAAATAGAAGTTTTTTTAAAGCTTTACTTCTTGAAAAAAAGTTTTATTTCATTTACATGTTTTACTCATTTAGTTGGATTATTTAGCTGTTGTTATGTGTCAGTTTATGGTTTATTTA
>CH002809.1:899627-916353 GCA_000149265.1 Ciona savignyi | reverse complement strand
TATGAGGCATTGGAGTGTGGGTATGAGGCATTGGAGTGTGGGTATGAGGCATTGGAGTGTGGGTATGAGGCATTGGAGTGTGGGTATGAGGCATTGAAGTGTGGGTATGAGGCATTGGAGTGTGGGTATGAGGCATTAAAGTGTGGGTATGAGGCATTAAAGTGTGGGTATGACTGTATGAGGCATTAAAGTGTGGGTATGACTGTATGAGGCATTAAAGTGTGGGTATGAGGCATTAAAGTGTGGGTATGAGGCATTGTAGTAAGGGTGTGAGAACTCTGTTTAACTACTGTGCAGATGGTCCAGACATTGATGCAGTATGTACAACTGACTCTCCTAATTACCATAAATATTGTTTATCATTGCTGCATAAGACACAAGATAATTATGTGACAGAGACAAACACAATTCAAATACAGCAGATTAATAGAACAACAATAGTTGAAAAATCAACTGAGTAGCTCTATCGATTAAGTGTCCACTGTCAGACAAAAGATCATTAAATTCAAACCAACTGCTGGGTAGGTTTTGTCTCTAAGTTCATGTTTCTTGTGCACAGTCATCACCTGTGCCCAGTGGATTAAGGTGTTTTGTCTTTTACTTTTTCGGTTAAATTTTTAACCCCAGTCCCACTTCATTTTAAACTGTGCCCATTATATTATAAATTCTTTGTGAGGTTATGCCATGCACATTATCTGGTTAATGAATCACCTGAGACCAGTGGATTAATGTGTTCTACTAAAAAAATTAAAAAGTATCAGCACGTTTAACACACTACAATAGCTCCTTTAACCCGACAGTGAGTGCAGGGTAAATTATATTGCCTGTGTGATATAAAGTTTTCATTTATAAGGATATAACATGAATATATTTTTAATATGGTTTTTTTAACCCTCCAAAGGCACCAAACTAGATAAATTTTGGTTATTTTGGTGCCTTGCTGTTTTGCTGTAGTATCTTGTCAGTTTTCTTTTGTTGATTGTTGGATTTTCAGATAACACCATATTAGTTTTGTTTTTTCAAATTGTTGGTGGTAAACGCTGCAGCGAAAAAAACAAAAAATAAAAATTGTATTCTGTTTTACTGTAGTATCTTGCCACAGTAAAAAAAAAAAAATTAAAACATTTTTTTTTGTATTATATTCCTAAAATTGTATTGTATTCGTAGATTCTTCCACCACCCAAGCAGTAGTTGCTCGCGAACCGACTACACATGGATTGCTCCAAAGGAGATCAAGATTTCCCCGAAACCAGTGAAAGCAATCGACCCTCCTTCCAGTGGGTTCCAGCACCCAAAGCCGCCACACCACCGACCGCCACTTGAGAAAGAGAAAGAACATCCTCGGCATGTTAAGGTTGGAGGATTTTCACTTTTTTACTTTAACATACGTCAATTTATGCCCTTTTTATAGGCATCAATTTAAAAGGTAAGTCACACTCATCCACTTTAAAGCATTAAGGTTGAAGCATTTCTTCTTTTTTTATTTTAACTTTTGTCAATTTATGCCCTGTTTATAGGCTTCAATTTAAAAGGCGAGCTGCACTCATCTACCATATTATTTGACCAGATGTTGATGTTCTGTTATGCTTTTCAATGGTTTAACATTTGTGGGTCGCATTAAAATTGCATTATTGATTTATTTTTGACTTTTTTTTAACATATGTTAATTTATGAACTGTTGAAAGGCCTCAATTTCAGGGCGTTTTGGGTTTATACAAAGTATTTGTAATTAAACCATTCCATTTTTTACATACTTTTCTGCCTCTAAGAGATTTAAATAGCAGTAGGCCAATTCTTATTACAAAAATACAGCCTATTTTTAAGAATTCCCTTAATATTTGACATATTTTAAACTTGTTGCAATAAAGTAATGTCAAGTCGCCATTTTTATTAATAGAAAAAATCATTGCCAACGACCTTTGTTTTAAACATCATGATATACAGGCTCCTGAGGCTATGAGTAGAAGGGAAGATAGTGCTGTGCAGACACCTCGACCCTCCAGTATGCATGTCGTTCCAAGGTCATCTCCGTCACACTATGAACCACACAGGTTTGTCCTGTGTACTAGCAGTTGACTGTGCTTGACACTGTCCAGCAGTGAATAGTATAACTCTGTAATGATTAGTATGATGTCAATGAATGCATTCTTACCAAATCTTAAATGTAAGCGTTTCGGCCATTTTGCAAAACAAAGCTATAATTCCCCATATGTTATGTATGTTAATGATATGTTAAATTGGGCATTTATAATATTTTTTTCACATGAAATCCCCTTAAAGAATGCAAAAAAACTGTTTTAAATCCCACATCACGAAAACAGGCGACGATAATCGTGCATATATCCATTAATATGAACTTTACCACCAGCTACATTCTTCCAATACGAATTTTTACCTTTGTTACTGAACATACACCAATTCTGTTTTGGAAAGCGGATAATAATTTGCTTTTTCTACATCATTAATCATGCGTAGATTTCTTTAAATCCCATTTCACCCATACAAGCAACAAATTCAAATATGAGGGTTTTGATCATTTTGCAAAAAGATGTCATAATTTTCAATATGTTAGATTAATGATATGTTAAATTGGGCAATTATTGTATTTTATTACCTTGAAATCCCCTTGAAAAAAACAAAAAAAAACTTTTTTAAATCTATCATCACGGGTATTCCCCCTCACCCATACAAGCAACAAAAAATTCCATCAGGTCAACCCCCTCGCACAGTTCATATGCTGCATTGGGCCCTGGTACCCCAGCGTTACGCACCTTACGTCAATATGCCGGGACCTACGACGCCCAGCGAGATGGAGTGGGAGGAATGCAGCTCTACCCGTATCCACAGGTGGTTTGTTGTATATTGATGTATCACACACACAAACTCGCCATTGTGTTTTCTCATCCCTACAAGCAAATTACATCCATTATTTTCCTTTTTTTTTCTTTTTTTCATGCAGGAAAATATTCTGGTCCGATTGGGGTCAGCTCTCAATCTAATGTCTTGTTTAACGCTAAAGTAGAATTTATGTAGAACTATCACATCGTGTTCTATAACTCATACCAACCAGCACCAGGAAATTTATATGTTGATGTGTGGCTGATCATATATATGTTCTACCAAATTTATGGGACTTGTTAATATTGGATTCTACACTGTGCCCATCATTTTATAAATTCTTTGTAAGATTATGCCATGCACATTATTTGGTTAACGAATTCATTGCCGTTTGTTGTTTTTGCTTGAGACATTCCTTCAGAGTTGTAGAACCCATTAGTCTACTGGGTTTAGGTGATGTCTTTTAAGTGCCAAGTGCCTTGCATAAGAACATAGCCAGCTAGCTGGTGACCAGTTTAATTGCTACAATCCTTCTTTAAAAGGCACTCTCATCCACCATATTATTTGGTCAGATGTTGATGTTTTGTTATGGATCTGTTTGGTTTAGAATAGGATATTCATGTTTATCCCCGTGAATGGGAAAACCAAGGGGGTTAAAACACGGGCAATCGTCAGATCACCTTGCGCCCACCGTCGGGTTACCGGAGCTATTGCAGTGTGCTGTTACTGCTGTATATGATAGACATGTTCCTTCAATTTGGTAGAACCTATCAATCCGCTGGGTTCAGGCAATGTCCGTTAAGTGCCTTGCTCAAGGACACAACCAACTCACTATCGACTAGTTTCACACCTGCAATCTTTCTATTTAAAGGCGACGCACTTAACCGCCAGACTAACCGGCCGGAGTTTTAGATTTGTGGATATGAGTTGAATTGCATTTTTGATTTACAAATGGCAGTATACAACCCCTGATGCGTATTGAACAAACTACTTAATGAGATTTAACTTTAAATGTGGTTGAGAATTCTGGGAAGATGTTATGTTCACCTTATGTTGATGCCCTTCTGCAACTTCCATACTACCCAGAATTTGTGGGTCGCATTAAAATTGCATTATTGATTTACAAATAGCAGTATAGCACCCTTAATGTGTATAGAACAAACTTCCTTGCTTCCTAAATTTTTTTTTAAATGTGGTTGGTGTTTATGAGACTTTTGCTTCAATACTGCCCCGTATTTCAATGTTGGTAAAAAGTAGCTTTTTTCAATCTTAGCACGGCAACAGAGATTTGAGAGAACGTGATTTACGAGAGCGCGAAATGAGAGAACGCCTGCAAAAACCGGGCTTGGAGAATTTAAAGCTTTTGGAAGCTTTGGAACCTCATTTGGCAGCGAGCCACCCTGGAATGCCCCATGCCTCCCTCATGCAAGGCATCAGTCCGCAAGCTATGGAACAAATAAGACAGACGTTTCCACCAGGTGAAATTTTAATAGAAAATCGTCAAAAAATTGTCTATAATTTTAGTAAAATACACCAAATATGTAAATAAAACACATTTCCAC
Source organism: Ciona savignyi (assembly GCA_000149265.1). NCBI lineage: Eukaryota > Metazoa > Chordata > Ascidiacea > Phlebobranchia > Cionidae > Ciona > Ciona savignyi. The sequence goes on along the minus strand of CH002809.1, from coordinate 911,953 downwards.
CAGGTAAACTTTTAATGGAAAATCGTCAAAGCAATTGTCTATAATTTTAGTAAAATACACCAAATATGTAAATAAAACACATTCCCACCAGGTAAACTTTTAATTGAAAATCGTCAAAGAAATTGTCTATAATTTTGGCAAAACAAACAAATTTGTAAATACTCTGTAAAAGCTGCCTTTAAAATGGAAAGAAGATATTATGATTGGTAAAACTCAAGGTGCGTTATACCACCTTGCCATTGTCGGGTTACTACTATTTCCCAGAGTCAGGCGATGTCTTTAAAGTGCCTTGCCAAAGGACAACCAACTAGCTAGTGAGCTGGGATATATATAATGTCTATATATAAAAATGCTAACCCTGTCTTTATAGTTATAGCTTCAATAAAACCGAATTTTGTTTTGCAAAATTAATGTTTAAGATACCAACATAGAGCCCAAACATTACTTTTTATATTGTGAGAACTTACTGAAATGTTTTAGTATTAAAATGAATATATTCACGTTATTATCTCTGTTTAGTCGGTTACTGTGGTGTAATATTTTGTAATTCTTAGCTATTTCTAGTAAATATTTATATCTAATACCGTTATAAAATATAATGAAATATTTAAAAATATCATTCCCCAGGTGCTATGGTTGGGATGCAAACTGCTTCCCCACAAATCGGCTACCCCCAGGCCCTTCATCCAGAATTCTCGGCCCAACACGCTGCAAATGAAAGGTTATCCAATGAAAGGTAGAAAAAATTCTCTTATAATGAAGTTTTTCTCTGATAAGGAAGTTTTCCAGTGATAATTAAGATTTCCACTGAAAATTAAGTTTTCTACTGATAATTAAGATTTTCTCTGATAATTAAGATTTCCACTGATAACAAAGTTTGCACTGATAATTAAGATTTCCACTCATAATAAATTTTGCACTAATAATTAAGATTTCCACTGATAATGAAGTTTTCCACTGATACTTAAGTTTTCCACTGATAATTAAGTTTTCCACTGATAATTAAGATTTTCTCTGATTATTAAGTTTTTCTATGATAATAAATTTTGCACTGATAATTAAGATTTTCTCTGCTTTGACTCTTCACATCCACAGACTCGCGTACGAGCAGTTTCGAATGGATATGCTCCATAACCACCAACATCACATCCATTCCCACTCACACCTCCACCTCCATCAGCCCAACGGGCCTCCGGGTGCCCCCCTCAATGTGGTGCATCCCCCTGCCGAACCCGTACTTCATCCTTACGCGGTCATGGCTCTGCAAGCGCAGACCCAACAAGCATTCGCGCAAGGCTTGGATCCCTTACATGCAGGTGGGTGTCTTTGTGGTTTGGATTGTTCTTGGGATGGCTAGTGGTACAGTGGTAGAGTGACAGACCATCAGTTGGAAGGTTTTGGAATCGAAACCGGTCATTTGCTTTTTGCTTGACTCATTGTGCAAGCACTTGGTCGTTTAACAATAAAAAATACGACCACAATTTTGACTAGTAGTTTATCATTTGTCATATCTAACAGTATTTATCTTTAATTAATTGGGTTGGATTCCTACCAATCAACATGAACCGGTCAAATGTCAATCATAAAATTTTTTGTCCATCATCATATAATCTTTCATCAATTAACCTTTGTCAATCAAAAGTCAGGAATTTCATGTGACAATATTCTTGCTGTTTTAGGCCCCATTTATATCCTGTCATTCAATCAAATTTATATTTAAAATGTCTTCCAGTCACAAACCAGATGTTAAACTTGCAAGGATTCCGAGGTCCTGCCCCCATCATGGCCAACCCCGGCATTCCTATGCCCCAACCGGGAATCCCCGGTCGCCCCATTGACCCCCTCCAACAATACCTGTCGGCAACGCAACATCTACAAGCGGTTGCTCATGAGCAGCACCTAATGGAGCAGCGTGTAATGCAGGAAGAGTACATGCGAGTGATGGCATTAGGTGGACACAAACCCTGATGAGATGAGATTCAAAAATACAAACTTCGATGAACAATCGCTGTCGCAAAAAATTCAACAAATTGTTGTTTACATGACAGTAATGGCACTAGGTGGACACAAACCGTGTTGAGATGAAATTCAAAAATTCAAACTTCGATAAACAATTGCTGTCGCAAAAATTCAACAAATTGTTTTAGTTTAAACATATTTGTTCGAAAAATCATAAATTTATTGTTTAAAAATGATCATTTTTACGTAACTAGCTTTTCTAACATTGTTTACTTTTTTCTCCAACTGGCCAGCAATATCATCTGTCCACTATTGTGGCTCACTTAAGGCTACATATGTATTATTTTATTGCAGATAATGGTACATATATGAGCTTGCAGTTATTGCTGTTTCAATGCTTGTATAAATATAATAAAATAGCACTTTATGTATAGATGACGTTGTAAGAGTACCTAAATATTAGAAACAAACAAAAGTAAGTTGAGGTGGAGGCACGTTTATTTCGCTGATTTGGTTATATAATGGACAAGATTTTTTTCTACGGTTACTAAAATGAGCACCATGGTTTAAAGTATACCTTCAACCTCCCAAATCTTATGAAAAATAAATAGAATCCGCAAAAACTACACTCGGCCATTTTGCCGCGTTATTCTGCTGGATACACTCACTTAAGCACAGTTGAAGTGGTTTATGTTACGTAACAGTGTATACAGCTGGCGTTACGGCCCAAGTACTTCCTGAAACCTCTTCACAAGTTGGGTTTCGCATGTAAATATTCCAGTCTTACAACAGTGCATCAAGTTTGAATTGGTGTCGGACACTTTACATTCAAACTGTCATAAATGTGTAGGACTTATACAAACCAATACATGCATTCAACTACTAGCGGTCTGGCACAGAAAACTTTAAATTAAAATTATAAAATAATACACGGGGATTGGCTGTTGTTAATAGCGGAGACCTCATCCCCATTCTCAGCAGTTTGTATCGCCTCAATTAGCTGCAAAACAAGTTAACAATTAAGTTTTCACCACAAAGTTAAAATTGTACATTTTACTTGTAAAATATTTCATTTATTTTGGAGTCTTTTATTATTTCTCTACTCTATCTACCAATGGTAATTTTTTTACAGTTTATTTCAGGTTTATATATTTCTTTCACAAAAGTTTTTTTAATTTTTTTTTTTAAACGTATAAAAAATAAAGATTTGATTGTGATTGATAATTGGTGTTGTTACACCAATCTTACTGAAACTACAATACAATAGAATGTGCATTATGAATAGGTGTATTCACCAGCACAATGTACTTACATCATTAGGATAAGGAAATCCGTATGTTTCAAGTTTTGAAAAAACTTGTTTTTCGTTTATGGACACTTCGAATGAACCTGGATAAAAATGAGTTCATGACATTTTATATGGGGGATTATCTTGGATATGGGATAAATATTAAAATGCTATTGATAAAAATGATATGTCAGTTTAGCCAATTAACACTGATCAAGTAACTTAACCAATACAAATTCGACTAGTTTAACTAGATCTTACCAAAATTGTTAAAAAACAACATGTGTATAGGCATGTTATCCAACAACATTATATCAGCATAAAACGTTTGGATGATTCATTTGAATCCATTGGGTTGAGGCAGAATGTGTCCAACAACACGAAACCATGCAGTTATTGCAGTGTGTTGTATATGATTAGACAGATTTTTTTTACTTTAATCACATTAATCCGCTTTTAAAATGCTTTGCCCAAAAACACAAAATCATGCAGTTACTGGAGGTATTGCTGTGTGTTGTTGTCTAAATAACGTAAAACAGTTATTGACAGAAGTACAAACTAATTTAATCACATTAATCCGCTGACGTCTGTTACATGCTTTGCCGAAGAACATAACTGGCTAGTTAGCAGATGGTTTTGTTCAAACAACAATTCGGTTGCCTAGCAGACTGCTGATGTTCTTATCAATGAGCTAACCAGTCGGATAAGCCAATTGGATTCATTGACAGATGGTGATGATAAGAATTAAAAAAAAAAGAATAATTCGGTACCTCTAAATACTACAGGATCGCATAAAGCACTTGAATTGCTTGGAGCGCTGGGATCGCTTACTATACTTCGTAATTACAATTACAAATATTAATGTTAGGGGGGTAAAGTTAGTTCTGGGGTAGGGATTAGTGTTTGGGACAGGGTTAGAATTACTTTCCATAGCAATCTAAGTGATTCAAGCGATCCTGCAGTATTTAGAGGCACTCGAATAATTACCTTCACGACCAACAAAACCAGAGACCAATGCGCTCGGACAATTCGTCTCCAGCTCGTTTTTAAGATCCATGAAGCGCCCATAATAACCTCAACTGCCGCTACAATTGGAAAACAAAACAGTTCATATGATAATAAAGTTTAATTTTCATAATGGGTTAATGCAACAGGCGTTATCACATAGGCATTTATTTGATTATATTGTGTGCAATGTGACAGGAGCTAGTACAAATTAGTTAAAATGCTTTGGAAACATTGACCTTATAAATGGTGTTGGTAAAATTTAAAAGGGTGCATGTTGTAATTTTATATGTAATGGTCACTTGTTTTAAATGATATAACAATATTTAACAAGTTAGCAAAAAAGCCATATATATTAGTAACCTACCAATATTCAATCGCTACTTTTACTTTGCTGGCATCCCCCATCTTTAGTTCTTACAAATTCGAATGTACCTCCGTAGTTACTCTACAAATCACTTTCCTTATACTAATATTAAATAAACAATGATTGTAAATTTCGATAAATTATGCTTTATTCAAATACATACTATTGTATGTATTCGACTATGATTATGCTACACTTGTCTTATCTCTGACATTGGATAGCGTAGGACTGGTTTAACTCAAAAATGGTTAGTTCCTTTTTTGTAACGTAGCATTAAATACGTTGCAATGTATCTTAAAAAAATCAAACTTAGCTGTTAAATCTCTACCACGGTTTACTACATCTACCACGGTTTATCACCGAACACAAATGCAAGCAAATACACAGCGCGCTCTCTAATCGATTCGGGAAATTGTTGCGAAGTCTTTCTTTTTTCCATGAACCACGTGATCAGTTCTCTCGAATTCTAAATCGCAGTCAGCGTTATCGCAAATGTTTCCGTAATGTTTTAAGATATTAGATGTAGTTTATTCGATAGCAGTGATATCTCGAAAGTGAGTTTTACGACAGGTCACTCATTTTTGGAAGACTGACCACTATTATGTTGTTTTTTTTGTATTATATTACGCTCTTATCTAAAGATTGTAAAAGTTAGTTATGAGATTAAGTGTTAGGTTGCTGATTGCTCGTGGACGCTACAGATTACCAACGGACAAAAATGAGAGCGAACGTCTAATCAAATATGGCGAGAGAAAATGGCGTGATTATCAATCGGATACCATTGAACCGCCGTATTGGTACGATGAATTAGCATTGGTTGCGAAACATTTACTCTTTTGCAGTGTGACCTTTGGAACTATCTATATTGCCCGTTGTAAATCTATATTATTGAATGCCTAGTAACCTGGCCAAGTACACTATGAATGTGGTAGATAACACTGTAGGTCCAAGGTTATATATTATATTTCCATTTTTACAACCCAGTAGAAGTGGGTAATGCATGAAAGACATTGATAAAGAAAATATACACTGTACAACCACATGGTTGGTTCAAAACATTTTGCCTTTAGGATGGTTGTTTTAATGATGCAATACTGTGAAATCTCTTGGCATCCTAGCTTCTCTACTTTTGTGGTAATCTTGAACATCTCATTTCGGGGTATTTGGAATCAATTTTTTAATGACTACTGCAATAGTGTACACCTTTTTTTAAAACTGTATCCACACACAAGTTTCCAAGCTAACACACAATTGTTTAATATTACAGTTAGGATAGGATATTCATGTTTATCCCCGTAAATGGAAAAACCATGGGGGTTAACACATGAGCAATTGTCAGATCACCTCGCGCCCACCGTCAGGTTACCGGAGCTATGGCAGTGTGTTGTTTATGATTTACACAATTAGTACAATCCATTAAGCTGCTAGGTTTAGGCAATGTCCGTAAAGTGCCCTGCCCAAGGACACAATCGTCTAGCTAGCTGAAAGGCGACGCACTTAACCGCCAGACTAACCAGCCGGACAAAGTTCCAGTCATGTGCATGCTAGTAAGAAATAAACATTTACTCTTCAGCATGGAAAGTAAAGTGTGGATCCGTAATAAGACAAAAATTAAGTCCCAGTACTGGTACTTATATGTGTGACTTTAATATCCATAACTTAACATTTAGGTACAAATGGACAACAGAATCACCCTACAGCCCAACAGAACAACACAAAATTCGAACAGCAGAGCATGTAGATTGGTACCGATTTAATTTTCAATCTTTGAAAATTGTGGCTCCAGACGAATGGCTGTTCAAGGTTGGGGATAAAGTCGAAATACTTGTTGGTAAAGATATTGGAAAACAAGGAGAAGTAATTCAGGTACCGTACCCGACGTAATCTTAATTAGATGATATACTTTCAAGCCTTTAGTTGAAACGGGGTGGAAGTTTGCAGTCAGTTGTGTATTTAGCTAGCTAGCTTATGGTACATTCTTGGTACCATATTCATGGTACAGACCATCAACAGAATATTGGTGAGGTCAATACCAACTGGAAGTTGCTGCTAATTTAAGACCTTAGTGGGCATTGCCTAAGCTCAATTATTTAATGGTAAAAAATAGCTGTATCAATGTATTAATTAAATTATACATTCTTGAATCTTCAATAGATAGGTTAACCCAACAGTCAGCACAAGTTAATGTAATGATTTCCCATTTTAAACTGCCCCCTCTAAGACTACCGGTATGTTATCATTGGGTCAGTAGCCTTAAAATGTTGTCTGGATTTAAAAGGATGGTTTAAATATAAACAATTCCCTTTACAGGTTGTACCGCAAGGGAACATAATAGTGGTGGGTGGATTGAACTGTGAGCAAGTTAAAGGTACGCTTGTGGGGTGCTGTATAGTAATGTACTTCTAGAACAGACATGTGTAAACTACGCCCAGCGGGCCAAATCCGGCCCGCCGGTCTTTTATTCTGGCCTGCGGGATGTTAAAGACATATTGCAAGACTAAATAGCGATGTCAAAGCTAGATTATGATATCACAGATACATGGTTAATTAAGATGTTACGGCTACTTTTGTGTGTCGCATCACGCAACAGTGCTTTCTGGTTTTACCCAGAAATGTACCTCTCTTAATATAAAATATATCTTAGTATAAAACTATGTGAGGGGGCGATCAATTGCCCCACCAGTCTTAGAATGAAATAATTTTGGCCCCTGAATTAAAAAGTGTGCCCATCCCGGTTCTAGAACCAGTCATTTTAATTAAACCAATATTTCAATCAAAAGTTTATAAGACCAAATTTTAATCAATTAAAATGAAATATTACAAAGAAGAAACAGCCTAAAACATTGTAGTCATCATCAAGTCAAATATCCCTAGAAACAAATAGCTACTTTGGGAATAGTGTGATTTAATTTAGACTTGAGGCACATTTTTAAACATGAGATCTTTAATGACACCATGAAACTTGCACTAATATTTATTAGTAAATCAGCCAAATACCAAAGTTTTGATGACAAACATACAATGCAATAGCTTTTGCTACTTGACCGTGAACATGGGGTATAATATCTATTTTTGTCCCACACACTAAACCAAACGATCCCATTTCTATCCACAGGACAGTATCAGCATTGGTACTAGTATCACAACTGTGCTAAAATGTGGTAAAAATAACTTAAACCCATTACTTGTTTAATCATTGACCAATGTATGGGATTTGTGAAAGAATAGTGATTCTAATTTTCCACCTAGGTCAAGACGATATGTGGATGAGAAAGGAAAAACCACTACAGCATCATGAGGTAAATCAACATATATTTACTATTTGCTCAATAAGACTAATCTTTATTGTACACTCTTCGTTTGAGGTTAATGCACACTTTTACTCAAGACTTAAATAACATAAAAGTTAATTAGTTAATTTTGATTAAAATTGTTTTCTGTTGAAATTTATTTTTATTAATGTAAGGTTTAACGGCCATGTCATTTTTTTCTAACTTGCAATGTGTCTAGTGACTGACGTGTTTTAACTACTGTAGTTTTGCCGTTTTATCCTGTCTCCTTAATTTGAAATAATTGTTTTATTCTTCTTTATTGTAACGAAGGAGCAAAAAAATAAACTAAACTAAATCAACATATATTTACTATTTGCTCAAAAAGACTAATCTTTATTGTACACTCTTGTTTAAGGCACCAACTCTTGCATCTTATAGTTATGGAGTTTATAAAGAAAATCATCGGGATTTTCAACTGTCCCCAACTAGTAAAATTGTAATTTATTGTCAACCATCATGCCAAACAAGAATAATCCATCCACGATGTCGTTTAACATGGTTATTTTTATGCTATACACATGATAATAGCAATACATGTCTAAGTCTAAGCTAGCGGAATTCAGCAGCATTACATGATAATTATATGTATATTCGCCACTCGAATATACTTTTTACATTACACAGCAACTTGTACTGTATTCTAAAAATTTTATTTCGTTTCGTGGATACCAATGAATCAGTATATATATATATATTGAATGAATCAGTATATATATATATATATTGAAATAATACCTCTCATCCTTTATACTTAATTTAAGAGAAATGTGTTTACCCAGAGGGTGTAGGGTGCAGTTGAAAGATAGGATAGGATATTCATGTTTATCCCAGTGAATGGGAAAACCAAGGGGGTTAACACACGGGCAATCGTCAGATCACCTCGCGCCCATCGTCGGGTTACCGGAGCTATTGCAGTGTGTTGTATATGATAGACACGTTTTAAATTTGCTTTAAGACATGTTTATGTTCAACTCATTAAACCCCGGGGGTTATCTAGTCGGCGGGCAGATGTGGGAAAATAAAGTACTTGGTGGGCCGGATTATTAGATAAATAATATTCAATATCTCAACCACATAATTATTCACTAATGCAAGGGCCGAGTTCAAGGGTATGGTTAGATACAGTCTACAGGTAGGTCAAAATCCCTTCACGAGCCACACCCAGCCCACAGGCTGTATGTTGCCCATTCCTGCATTAAACCACTCCGTTAAATCAATATTCACTAATTGTCTTGGTCAATGCACAACATGCAGCTAGCACTTTAGTTTAGATCACACAACCTATTGACTGACAGAATCAAAACCTTGCACAGCTACTGATGATCAAACGTTAATTGCAGGTTTCACTCCTGGATCCCAAAGATTCTAAACCGGTGGATATTGAGTTTCGGGTCAATGAAAGTGGCCAGCGGGTTCGGGTTTCAAAGCGAAGTGGCTACTTGGTGCATTGGTTCGTAGTAAATTATTTTTTGGGGGGATTATTCATTGAAAAAATCTTGAGACACCAGTCATAGAAAATTTTATGTTTCTTAAACGAAATAGGATAGGATAATGTTAATGGGAAAACCAAGGGGGTTATCACACGGGCAATCGTCAGATCACCTCGCGCCCATCGTCGGGTTACCGGAGCTATTGCAGTGTGTTGTGTATGATAGACATGTTCCTTCAATTTGGTAGAACACATTAATCCGCTGGGTTCAGGCAATGTCCGTAAAGTGCCTTGCCCAAGGACACAACCGACTAGCTAGCGACTAGTTTCGCTCATGCAACCTTTCGGTTGAAAGGCGACGCGCATAATAGCTAGACCAACCGGCCGGACTGAAATATTACAGTAAATATAACAATGTTAGAAGATGCAATTAAAACATTGTGTAGGAACCCACTAATAATAGTACCTTGTGTAGGTTCCTGAAGCAATTGTAGTATGTTGTATATTGGAATGACATTTTTACAGTTTTTGTTAGTGCCATTAATACTCTGGGGTGGTCAAGTCGACAAATGCCCAAGAACATACCTGACTAGCTAGTGGCTGGTTATGAACCCACACTGTTTATCTGGCGGTCTGGTACACTGCATATAAACAAACTGGACGGTCAGACAAATAATTGGACTACTGTTTTATAATTAATCTGTATTTCATCTAAATTTAAAGCTAATACAAAAATCAAATCAAACTGTGTATATGCGATATATTGTAATGGAACTGATAAAAGGTAACTTTGGTGTTGTAGTGTGGCTCATGTTGAATTGTTCCAAGTCAGGCCACCAGGATTTTATTCGGTGTCTCTAAATACTATAGGACCGCTTGGAGCGCTTAAAGCGCTTGGAGCGCTTAAAGCGCTTGGATAGCTTGGATCGCTAATAATAATGTTAGGGTTGGGGTTAAAGTTAGTTCTGGGGTTAAGATAAGTGTTTGGGACAGGGTTAGAATTACTTTCCATAGCAATCTAAGCGATCCAAGCGGCCCTGAAGTATTTAGAGGCACCCGATTTTATTCCGTTTAGATTGACATTACAAGCGATAGGTTGCTTTGGACCCACAACCTTAGATTGTAATTAAAGAGCATTAAAAAAATTCTTTTTTAAACAATACAGGCCCCCAGAGTTATTGTGGGACGGGACCCCGAAAAATGAATATACGTGCCAAAGCAAGGACACAACTTATGAAGCTGCTTGCGAAAACACGTACAAACCAACTCTGGACTCTTGGCAAGATGAACTTAAAAAATTATTTAATATTTCTGACCCAGAAAGGCGAAAAACATATTGGTATTAGGTTAGGTGATATTTCAAATTATGTGTATGATAAGAATAAACTTAAAAAACTTGTGTATATGTGAAATGTTGCAATTTTTAACGAGAAAGCATTCGGCATATTAAATAAGGTGTTACAGTGATAACACACTGATGAGTGTAAATGAAAGCGAGGAAATGGCAAGAGAAATTAAAATCTGAGTAACATGCAATATATGTTGGAGTTAGACGTTTAAAATCTTTTTCATTCCTTTCCAGCCAGCTGGAAAATGTTTTGACCTAAAAATGAAATAAATTTAGTTCTTTTTTATAATAATGATACACATACAGCTTGCATAAACACTGATTTACATTGGTGTTTTTAACATTTTTAAACCTTAACATTTTGTATTAAAAAAAAAACAAATGTAATTTTGTGATGATACTATAAACACAACATATTAATAGGTAATGTGAATTAGAGTACTGCAAGCTGACACTCATTCACTGTATTGTTAGATATTAAAACACAAAACACCAATTGAATATAATGATCCACATTATGTAAAATTTGCACAGTGGCTTAGATTAGCAGGTACTCTAATTAACCCCCCACAGATGTTCCCATAATGTTCCACATTGCGTACGATTGTATGGCCGGTTAGTCTGGCGGTTAAGTGCGTCGTCTTTCAAAGGTCGCAGGTGAGATACTGGTTGCTAGCTAGTTGGTTGTGTCCTTGGGCAAGGCACTTTACAGACATTTCCTTAACCCAGCGGATTGATGGGTTCTACCAAATTGGAGGAACTTGAATAAATATGAATATCCTTTCCTATCCTATGATATCAATATAGATTTTTCGAATACTTCCTGTCTTCAACCATATAATTTAGAATAAAAAAGTAGTTTACTTATGATAGCCAAGTTTATGAGCAGTGTTCAGTGCAATAGTTGACCTCCCTCCACCTTTACAGTGGAACACAATGTTTGTAGCTTTGTCCGGCTTTTCTGAACCATACTTCTTTTTGAAATCAATTTCACTCAGAGTTAATGCAGATTCTAAAGAGTTATTCACATTATAAATATCGCAAGTGAAGCATTTTTAGCAACTTGAATATACTTGCGCCTTCTTTAATGTTTTACTTTACATGTTAGTGCAATCAAACCTAAGTTGATATTAATTGCTTAGGATAAAGCAGTTTTGACAGTCTGATTTTTAAGTCTGTCAAAAGTAAGTCAGCATCAAATTTTGAGTCGCCATTAGTCTAAAGATTGTTGTATAAAAACCAGCTGTTTCCTAGTTTTGCTGGTTACCCTTGGCAAGGCATACCAGGTATTTTTTAACACCTAATTATGATTGAGTACCCCTAAGCCCATAAACTTTCTTTGAAAGGTTGCAGGTGCGAAACTGCTCACTAGCTGGTCAGTTGTGTCCTTGGGCAAGGCATTTTTCGGACATTTCCCAAATCCACCGGATTAATGGGTTCGGCCAAATTGAAGTCTCCGTGTCTATCATATACAACACACTGCAATAGCTCTGGTAACCCGATGGTGGACGCAAGGTGATCTAACGGGATAAACATGAATATCCTGTCCTATTTCTGTTTCATATAAAATACCAAGTGCATCATATGGGATATTCACC
>CH002809.1:883959-899527 GCA_000149265.1 Ciona savignyi | reverse complement strand
ATCAACATTAAATTAAAATTTGGTTGGGTCAACTTGCTTAAAAAACCTCAACCATTGATATATATAAATAGATATCTTGGCAACCAGGCGGGAAAATAAACGTTAAAGAATTAACGGTGTTTATATTATTGTTGGATAACTGTAGCTATGTCCACAGTTAAGTTGCCGATGCCCTTTCAGTGTAGTATTTAATAGAAACACTTCTTCGTTTAGCTACTAAACTGTGAACTAAATTTATTCCAGTAATTATGCTGCCCAAAAGCACAAAAATGTTTTTATGAACTATTAACTAAACCAAGGTTAATAACTATCTTATAGGTTCTTTTAAATTAAATGGCTCTCAAAGTTGTAGGTATTTACCTTAATTCAACTTGAAAAGATTTTTTTGACATCTGCCGTTGTTGTGTCAACAATGTATTACCAGCTGAATAACTAAGAAGTTTGTGATCAACTTTTAACATGCTGATTTTTGGCTCCGGTATACCACAAGTATATTGTGCTGTGGTGAAGTTGTGGCTTCTTAATGCTTGTCGGGCTGCAGAAGTTGAGTTTATAAGAGAAATAAATATAATTTCAATATTGTTAGATAATCAGTAAGGAAAATTTTAAGAATTTTTCCATGGTTATTGTATGATAACTTGGGGTAGAAATCTACATTAATGTTTTAACTACAATGACATTATTTTAAAAACATAAGGATTTAACACATCTGTTAAATTTGAATCTTAAATCTGGAATTGACATCTCTAGAACTTGTAGTTAAACCAAGAGGTTGCATAGAGCTTGCTTACAGAGCATGTTTGATAAAGATGTTGCTTGTCTGATGTATCTTGCCATCGTTTCATTAGTTGACCTTCTCTACTAGTAAGTATAAGATTTAAGGAAGCGTGGTTTCTACTTGCTGGAACACTCAAAACAAGGGTACATGTTAATTACAAACACAGCTTAATAAATAACCCTTTCACTACATTTCCTGAATTCGAATATCTCAGTAAATTAAACCAAGTATTCATCATAGCCTACTTAAACAAGCTTTTAAACTTTTTTACTAGAAAATATTCTAATTCAATTTACTAAATAAATTAACATTTTAAAGGAAATGAATATACGCGTATATATATATAGTTGGTTAGGAGCGCAGTGGTCGTCTACGTGACTTCAGACAGATAGGCCAATGACCAAGCATTTTTAAAATTACTGGCTTACGAACGTTTTAAGAATACAATTGTATGAGTAATATTAACGACAGAAGTGATATTCAGCACATACCAGGTAATTTCATTTGTATTATTCTAAACTATAATTTTTGACTCTAATTTATGGATCGGGTTTTATTTTCTATTTATTTTATTATACTTTTGTCAAGGGTATTTCCCGCCAACGAAAATATTGCGCCACAACAAATAAGGTATCCTATAGTCCAGCGGTTCCCAAACTGGGCGCCGCGGCGCCCTGGGGAGCCGCGAGACTTTGCCAGGGGCGCCGCGAAAGCATGCGGAAGTTGCTGCATTTATTGTTTTTTTTCACAAAAAAACAGTACATTTGTGTTACACCAGTAAAACGTTAATTGGAGATGTTTGAGTCTGGTGTGCAACCCCATATACTGGCATACAGCATTCGTTTTACTTGTAAAATCCATTGTTCGGTGTTATCTGCCACTATTTGCTGACTAACGTGGCATTGTTTTCGAATAATGGTTTGTCAAGTTACTGCTTTGCATTAATTGACTGTTCGTCACTTCAGTGAATAGTTTTGAAGAGTTTGAATGTTAATCCAAATGCGTGCTAGTCTAGATATACAATATACAATACATGCAGTTTGAAAATTTTGGCTTTATAAGGGAGCCACAAGGTTTAATAAGTTTACAAAGGGCGCCGCCAACAAAAAAAGTTTGGGAACCGCTGCTATAGTCTATTTCTATACTATACCATACAAATGCAATTCTAGCATCCGCGATTCCGCGCTGTCAAAGGTTCAACCATATATATAGGATGATGACCATGCAGCCCACATTTTTTAGATTTTTACGGGAGAAATTTTTTTTTTGCAGAGAAGTACTAAAGTCGCACAGTGAAATAAAAAGGAAACAAATAATTGACCATATATCTTGGGTAATTTTTTTGATAGTTTTAATTTGGGTGTCCAACTGTATCATCTCGTTTATATATTTGTTTTTATTTCAGGTCTAATATATTTTGTTTTAATTGTCGCAGGCCCACAAGGTCGTGAAATATATGTCAGGATTTTATAATATTTCCCTGGTAAATTTGTTTATTTTAAGTCATTATCAATTTTCCAAGATCAATACATACCTGTAGGGGTTAGTAGAAACATGTTGAATTTGCGGGTATATTGTATAACACTGGTTCTAGCTAACACTAGCTCACGATACTTAACTTCACGGACAGTTTATTTTTATTTTGGGTTACTTGCGACCAGCATAAAACACGCATATGGTGATTAAGTCAGTATATGTGGGCACAACTTATAAACACAAAAATTGGCTCACGGCACCGCGACCAGCCGTTTCTTAGCTGTTTGCTCCAAGAGCCGCGATTTATAACTGTATCATTTAATCCATGGTTAAAAACAACATGGTAGTATATGAGGAAAAGGAAGTTCTGGAAACATTACGCCTGTTATCATGTTAAGCAGTTTTACACCCTTGTAAGAGGGAGTCATATAGAACTAGTGATAAAGACAACATGCAGTACATAAAAAATAATGACAAGCACGAATTTTGCTACATACCTTTACAATGTTTACAATTTTTGTGCAAAATTTTTATTTTCGATTTTAATTTTCCGCTGTCCATCTTTTTCATATTGGCTAACATCTCACTACTAACATAACAAACACTACTAACATATTTAAGTGGCAAGAAAATAAAAGAGTTCAAGCACTCAATATATTATCCAAATAAATTGGTGATGTTTATAATTTTGTAAAGGACGGAATAATAAAATATGTATAATATAGTACAATGGTAATAACTCATTTTATAGTGCAATATCAATACAATACGGTCAATCCAGTCACTGGTAGCGATACTAGGTGTGGCTATTTAGTAATAATACAAATGTTTTCTTCAGCTGGAAAAGTTGTCACAATCAAAATTGTTTTTAGAAGTTTTCAAAGTGATGCAGGAAGGTAGGACCTTCATATTTGTTGAGTTTGCTGCATGTTTTGTCCACCTCATTGGTCATTGGTGGTGGACCACAACTGAAGACCCCGAACTTATCAACCTATGGAAACAAAATTTTTATCAATAGTCCTGCTTCATGTTTTCATTGTGGTAACAAAAACTAAACTTAATCATGGACTGGCGTAAATTTTACTGGATTTCTACAATTGTAAAAAAAATTCATGCAATAGACTTGTCAACCTTTAAAACCGAAATTTCTATCAATAGTCCTGCTTCATGTTTTTTTATTGTGGAAACAAAAAATAAACTAAAATATGGAATGGCGTAAATTTTACTGGATTTCTACTAATGTAAGAAAGTTCATGCAATAGATACACGGATTGGGAATAAATAAAACAAGAGTAATGAGATGTTAAATAAAGAACAAACAAAAACACATGAATGTGCCAAGTGCTCTGTAATGTTAGTAAATTATAATTAATTTGAGTCTAATTTTATTAACCAACATATTGCAAAGAAGCAACATTTGGCTGAAATAAGCCATCTCTGCATTTTCTACTAACACATTAAGTTTTCAATCTTGCTTTCATATTTACCTGAGTGTGTTCTTCTGTTAACGAAACAAAGAATGACTTGAATTCAGGCCTCCCAAAATGAGTGACAGCTCGTAATCCAGTAAACAGAGACTTTCCAGCCACCTTCTGGAACTGTCGCTCACAAATGTACTGTAAAGCAAAGTTTAACTTTTAAAGAGAACAATGTTAACCACACAGCCAATACCCTCAATCGTTTTATCAAATGATCATATTTTTACTCACAATAGACACCACATTTGAATAAATTTTAATGAAAAATGACAAAATCTTAAGTCTTACCAGCATTGTAGTCCTGAGATCAAACTTTTGAGGAAACTGAGTAATAAAGATGTGAGTGTCCACCAGATCATTCTTATCCTTTGACTCCACTTCCTGTATAATGTCAGTCAACCACTCGTATTGTTTCTGGTCCCTTGTCACCCACATGAAGTAGACCTGAAAAGTAAATGTTATTGTCCGGCCGGTTAGTCCGGCGGTTTAGTGCATCGCCTTTTAATCGAAAGTGTTCTTGGGCAAGGCACTTTACAGACATTGCTTGAACCCAACGAATTAATGGGTTCTACTAAATTAAAGGAACATGTCTATCATATACAACACACTACAATAGCTCCGGTAAACCGAAGATGGGCACGAGGTGATCTGACGATTGCCCGTGTGTCAAACTTCCTGGTTTTCCCATTTACAGAGATAAATACGAATATCCTATCTTATCCTATCCTATTCTACAAATTTCTGCAAAGCCGGAACAACAATTGGACAATTTCACTTTGAAGAGATATATTCCTCTTACCTTCTTGCATTGGATTCGAACACCAGACTGAGCCATGTTAACCAGGTCTTTCAGAATAGCGGCAAAAGGTGTGACCCCTATCCCTCCACCTACCAGAACAGCCACATCATACTTGTACCAGTCCTGGTGCCCTTCACCAAAGGGCCCATCCAAGTACAGCTGTCGATATTGTGAATTAATTCATTGCAGCTATTAAAAATGCTCAAATTAACCCTTTTTTGTTCAGTCGAGTCACACGGTATGGTGTTTATTGGTCTTAAACCAGATACTGGTTGATCCAAAAAGATTGAAATGGGAACTGGGGTGTTGTATTGATCCATTGTTTCCAAGCATGGAGATAAACAACAAAATTCAATCCTAAACTGTGCATAATTAGTTTAGTTGGAGTTTTTTAATTTTTTTGCCCTAGTTTTTAAAAATGGCAAACTAATAAAATCACGATACAGGAGCGGGAAAAGACAGCAAAACGAACATAATAAGCAAATCACCAAAACCTTTAAATTGTAAAATGGCCTGAGCAACTTTTATGTATAAATGTATTAATTGATTATACATTTTGCTTCTATGCATCTTGTTTTAAGATATGGACGGTAATAATTTTGATGTAGTAAAGTTACCTAAGTTATAAAATAACCAATAATATCCACCATATGCACTTCTCTTCCGGCCAGTCAGTTCATATGGCATCAGAATGTTAGAAAAAAGGTATGTGTTTGGAAATAACACTAGCTAGTTAGACAAGTCATTGAAAAGGTTATTTGTTAGGCTAAACATCTCAATAGTATTCAACACACTGCATTAGCTCTGGTAAGAGGACTATGGCACAATTAATCTTTTGTCTGGCTGTATTATAATACAAGATTTCTTTCTTTTTCGTAACACAGGGTTAAACATATCCCATTAAATTAACTTTGGATATGGCCAATCTCTAAGTACATCTGGGTTATAAATAACAGTAAACAAACCCCATTAAATTACCTTTGGATATGGCCAATCTCTAAGTACATCTGGGTTGTAAATAAGAGTAAACATATCCCATTAAATTACCTTAGGATATGGGGAATCTCTTAGAACATCTGGGTTATAAATATTTCTCAAGTTGATCGTCCATGGTCCTACAGCTCTGATGTGGACCTTCAGTGTTTCCTCATGAGGAGCAGATGTCAGTGTGAACGGGTGATATTCGTTCGGCGATTGGGACAAGCAAGCGATGCGAACCTGGATATTTTATTTCAATTGGTGACCCCGACTTGATTGAACCCAGCAACCTTTAGTCCGTGCATCGCCTTTTAATCGAAAGGTTGCAGGTGCGAAACTGGTCGCTAGCTAGTCGGTTGTGTCCTTGGGTAAGGCACTTAATGGACATTGCCTGTACCCAGCAGATTAATAGGTTCTACCAAATTAAAGGAACGTGTCTATCATATACAACACACTGCAATAGCTCGGTAACCCGACGGTGGGCGCGAGGTAATCTGACGATTGCCCGTGTGTTAACCCCCTTGGTTTTCCCATTCACGGGGATAAACATGAATATTGTATCATATCCTATCCTAGATAATGCCTGGTTTTCTAACACATAAAAAAATTAATCATTTTACCATCCACAAACTGTAAAAGCTTTAACTACTCGACATATGTTTTTTAAAACCATTAGTAAGACCTGGCTTCCTACCTACAAAGAAATAAATGTAAATCAACCAAATACACATTATGATAGCACCTCCATTCTAACAGCAATCCACCATAAGCAATCGACCACTTACCCATTGTCCTGCTTTGTAATTGAAGCTGACTGGTCGTTTAAACTCCAAGTGTGTAACATCAGAAGGTAAGAGTTCAGCATTAACCACAGATATTTCACTCTTACTTCGACTTAAACTGTACAACTTGTCCAGCGTATAGAGAATGGCTGGGCCGAGGAAGAAATAGTAGAAAAAGGGATCCTTGTGAAAATAAAGGTGTTTTATAAATGACGGAAAATTTATGTACTATTGGTCCTCTATTGAATGCTTGACAAATGTAATGGCAAATGCTTTGCTGGTTAGCTAATTCGTATCATGTCAGACAAAAAGAAGATGTGGCTAAAATCATATTTTGCAAATTGGTTAATTCCTTGGGCAAGTGCTGTAAAATTTTGTCACACATAACCAAGATCTTTTGTCTAAACTATTTTTCATATACTGTCACTTTTGTTTGTTTGAAATAAAATATTAAAAATACGTCTAGCTTTTTAAACAAGAACAATTGTTAAACTACATGACATGGTCAATGTAGCTTGGTAGTTCTGTTAACACATAAATACTTTAACATTTTTACCACAGCTAAAGATTTTAATAAAAAAATTATTGATAACAAATAAGTTGGTTATTCATGTTTTATCCTAGTGAATGGGAAAATGCATAAGAGTTGTCACACAGGCTATCTTCAGATCACCTTGTGAATACCTAAGGGGGCGATAACACATGGGACATGGGTAATCATCAGATTACTAATGTTATTGCAGTGAAATATATGCTTAAGACATTTCTTCAGCTTTAGAAGAACCCATTAATCCACTGGCTTTGGTGGTGGCTTGTAGCAATTTCGCATTTTGTGATTTTTCATTATGTACCACATATGAGTGATGTGACCCCCCCTACAAGGTTGTAAAACCGCTTTAACATGACCGTAGGCTATGCACCCTGAAACACTGT
Source organism: Ciona savignyi (assembly GCA_000149265.1). Classification (NCBI taxonomy): domain Eukaryota; kingdom Metazoa; phylum Chordata; class Ascidiacea; order Phlebobranchia; family Cionidae; genus Ciona; species Ciona savignyi. The sequence continues at coordinate 892,303 of CH002809.1, read as the reverse complement.
CGATGGTTTTCGAGCTTGGATTAATATACAGTTTTAGAATCGTGGCTCTTGCAGATAACAGCTAAGAAATGCCATTTTTTTGTGTTTATTAGGCCGTGTTTACTGGTTGAATGATCAAATGCGTTTTGTAATGGTCGCAAGTAATTGAGAATAAATCCAACCTTCCATGACAGAGTTCGGATCAGATTTAGTGCCAAGCATAGGCACCAAGTATAAAATTACATGAAACCCTACATGCCACTGAGTGGCTTGTCCAAGGACATTTCAATATGGCCAGCCGCTGTTTTTTATTCAACCTTTTAGCTGCTGGCAGATTGACATTGCTCTTACTGATTAAGCTTACTGGTTGAGATAAAAAATATCATATTACCTGGACTAAGAAACCACTGCCGTGTAGGACCATAAAGAAATAGAGGAAAATGTATCCAAAGTTGTGTGTCCACCAAAACCATTTAAATATTCTTCTTCTTGAATAATCAGATGCAAATGTGTACCTGGAAATAGGTAAGTCATAATGAAATTTTTCTGCCTAGAGTATACAGAGATAAAGGCACTCAGTTAATGATCATTTACTATGACTTAAAAAAATAGATGATAGGATAGGACAGGGATGTCCAACCTTTTATTGTAATGGGCCGCATTGTCACTTAAAATAATTCAATGGGCCGCAGAACCTATTAAATTTAAATAAAAATGGCAGGGTTCTAATTAATTGTTTTGAAATGATTTGCGAAATGCGCGGAGCGCGCGAAAACAAATTTGGTTATGATAAATTGCCTTAAACGACCAGAAAGATATTTATTTCATAAAGCAGACAGTACTGTTTTTTAGTAGTACAGTAATAATAAATTGCAATAAACGTAAATACAAAAGGGGTGTGTCGCATCTCGCCAATCATAAATAAAGAAATCGAGGTTTATTAACGCATAATGGCGATTATTGCCTTGTGATAGCAATGCTTATTATACGCCATAATGTAAAGTAAAGCCAATGTAAATAAATAATGTTATGTTGAAGACAAACGATGTTATATTAATGTGTTAAGAATTTATTATTAAAAGTGCGCGAAATCAGTACCGTTAATTTATATTTTCGCGATTTTGTTAAAGTTTGTAATTCGCGAACTTTAGAAAACGGTTCGCGAATAGCAATTAGGGATCCCTTAATTCCAACCCTGAATGGGTACATAAAGAAACAATTAAAAGCCGTTGATTTCATCTTTGAAAAAAGGAACAAATCACACACATATAGAAAGAAACAAAAACTTATTTCTGCAATACAAGTAAGTCAATGAGATAAGTGTTTGTTGTCAGTCTGTTTCTTTCTGCAGTTTTGATGTTTACTGCGTCCCTAAAAGCTGACTGATACATTTGAATTAGGCCAAGATTTAAAGTTAAAAATACTACTTGGGGTAAAAATGACTAGCGGGCCGCACAAAAATCTCAGGTGGGCCGCAGGTTGGACATCCCTGGGATAGGATATTCATATTTTATTTAAACATTATCTAATGCCGGAAAGATTCTTGTTTAATAGTACCTTTTAGGTAGTGTCACATTTTTTGGAAATAAGTTTGTTCCTAAGTAGTACCAATTGATTTTTTTAATTTAAGCCACAGGTATTAGTATTTGTGGTTTGAAATCATACATAACACACTGCAATAGCTCCGGTAACCCGACGATGGGCGCGAGGTGATCTGACGATTGCCCGAGTATTAACCCCCTTGGTTTTCCCATTCACAGACATAAACATGAATATCCTATCCTATACTACTCTGTTTAAATGTGCAGATGATGTAGTAGAAATTAATTGATGATTAAACCTCTTCATGGGCTATACGAAACAATATATAAAAATCTCCAAATGACATAACTTGCAAAATTAAAATCTTCACTGGACAACAAACAGATACACACAAGACACACAAGTATTTCAGGTAAGTAAATTGACTTACAAAAAAAAAAAAAAACTAAAGTAAACTGTGACAATAAATTACTCACATAACAATGAGAATAAGGGTCAGCAAAACCCCAGTGATTCCAGTTATAGTTTGCCAGCACCAATAGTGGAATTTAGGCAGCTCATTAGTAAGTCTCCAATAATCACGAAACAAACAGGTCAAATCCCCCGGTGTTTGGGTAGAAATTGAATAGATATTGAGAGAGTGGCCAATTATGTGCATTGCTGGGAAAAGATTAGTTAGTTTATTAGTTTGCTAGGAAAAAATAGAAGATTATTTAGTTTATCCGCATGTGTGAAATGTCGTCTGAATTTACAACACCCGTCAATGTAAAGTATAAAATTTTAATTACTAGATTGAATAGGATTTCATGTTTTATACTTCTGAATTGGAAAATGCATGGGGCTTATGTTATCTTACTATCTTTATAGGTGGATGAGGACTTCAATGAGCATGCTATCCCTAACGCTATACAAAAATGATCTATGCTATAATAAACAAACAAAAATGATATTTTTCGCTTTTTTAAGGAATTAAATTTACTGTGAATTTAATAAACATGTATTTAAAGTAAAAAACAAACCAGTGTTTGTCTTACACGGGTAACCGTCAGATTACCTCGTACCCAGGGGGGTGGATTACTGGTTTTACTGTAGAGTTTATCCAGCTAGCAATTATCATCATGCACAATCATATGATACTGTGAGTCTCCTAGGCAAGATGTTTCTGGCATTGCATTGTAGAAATTTATAATATTATAAAGTTATGCATTTTACTTAAACAATTCTATTCTTATTTACAAATTCTTCTAAGCCTGCACTACAGCTTTTTGCACAATTTTGTTCTGGGCTTTTGTGTTCTAATTTTAAATTGGTAATTTTTTTAAATTCACACATTGTTTTAATAATTTTTTAGTTATTTATTCATTCAATTTGACAGTTATGGCTATACCAATGCTAAATAATTTATTTTAATAACAAACTTTCTTTAATGACTGTCGTTTAGCCATTCTATTCTATTCATGAAGAGTCCCTTAATACTTTTACACTATTCAGGAACATATAAGCAAATACGTTGCAAAAGAAGTGTACACATACCAGTGAAAATTAACGCCAGCCAAGCTATAATCCTGTGCATAATAATAGCTGAATCAAAGGGAATATAGAGATGAAGAAAGGTTTCTCGCAGAGCTGTGATGGTGTTTCTGCACATGGTGACGAGAAGTGAGCTGTATGTAAACATCATGGCGGATGCGGCTCCTCTTGTTATCGAGACCCCGTAGCCGGCGATTCTTCGGAGACCAGCGAATTCCCTCTCAACAGAGTAGACTATGGGGATTCAACTTTATTATTTGTATATTATGATGAATGGGTCATTTTGTATCCTGATGAATGATAGGATAGGATATGCATGTTTATCCCCGTGAATGGGAAAACCAAGGGGGTTAACACACGGGCAATCGTCAGATCACCTCGCGCCCACCGTCGGATTATCGGAGCTATTACAGTGTGTTGTATATGATATACACGTTCCTTTATTTTGGTGGAACCCATTAATCCGCTGGGTTCAGGCAATGTCTGTAAAGTGCCTTGCCCAACGACACAACCGTCTAGCTAGCAACCAGTTTCGCACCTGCAACCTTTCGATTAAAAGGTGACACAAGACTAACCGGCCGTAATAAGAGTTCAAAGATATCAAAAAAGGGCTATGTCTTTGGCGGTGGTTTCCAGAGCTATTGCAATGTACTCTAAAAATTTATATTTCTTTTAATTGATTCATTGGATGGTGGTAACAATGAGAAAATAAAGAAAGTCTGTATTACAGCATTATAGGGACAAAAAAAGCAAAATACTTACAATATGCTCTTTCAACAAAAATTCCTGCCAACACCAGCAAATAAAGTGTTAGCCAGAAAATTTGAAGCCTGTAGTTTTGAACGTAATTTGCCAGCGCCATTGTCCAAACATTTAATCTGCCTGGTTTGAAAACCTTTTTGCTCACTTTAATTTGGACTCTAGATTTCTGTTGCTGGGTCTTTTTGACAGGGGTCTTTCTGGAAAGGACGTAATTAACTAGTAACACAATAAGAGCATTTAGTCAGGCAACGGGCCGACTTGACCGCTATATCCTGGATCCATGTTAGCTCGGGCACTGGAGTAATGGGCCTTCTATGGCCTAAATTCCTGGTCCGGTGGCTGCCATTGACCCGCCCATTTCAATGTAATGTAACGCAATAAGAGTAGATGTTTTTAATCACTTAATTATAATAAAATTACCGAGTGTTAGTTCTTAATGTTTTAGCACAAAGTCAAGTGGTAAATAATTGTGACATCAAAATCAGATTATGTTTCTTTTTCCATTTTGTAATTAATAAGTTTCAGCATGATTATTTAGTGCTGTACTACAACTTGAGTGTAGGTGTCAAGTGTGTATTCAATGAAAAATTTATTCCTTTAAACTTATATGTAAGCAATATCAGTAATTATAGTAATTACCGGTGATATTTTTTGTAAAATTCGCAACTTCACTTTTTATATAAACAGGACAAAAATAACAAAAAATTGTTAATTCAATTACAAAATAAATAAAGGAGCCTTACTTTTCTGCATAATGACGGATTGTTTTTCTTGCTCTTGCACATTTTGTCTCCCGTAATGGACCTAGACCACTTTGCAACTTTTCTAACATGAAAATGTAAGGATTATATTATTGCTCAATGATTAGCAGATATTGTTGTTTCTATATTATTGATAGCATGTAATTCATAACAAAAACAGATTTTTTACAGACTTAAGCTTAGCGTTATAAAAAAATACAAGTTATAAAAAATACAAGTATTATATGTTCATGTAAAGTATAAAATTTAGAGTTTAAGATGTGTAAGTGAGCTTAGACTAATATAAAATGCCATGTATAATACTTGTTACTTTTTAAGTTTTTTTGGAAATTGTCCCTGAGGATTATAGTAATAAATCTAAACAGTGTTATCCATCACAGTTATGCTACCATTCCTTGTAATGGTAGTATGCTGTGCAACGCATTGGTGGTTAAAAATATCTCTCATACAGGATTTCCCTAGAGCCTTGGTAGCTCAGTAGACAGATCATTGGGGCATAAATCCCGTTGTAAGTTAGATTTCCAACCAAGGCCAGATTTTTGGGTGCCTTCAAATACTACAGGATCACTTGAATCACTTAGATTGCTATGAAAAGTAATACTAACCCTGTCCCAAACATTAATCTTAACCCCAGAACTAACTTTAACCCCAACCCTAACATTAATATCATGGCTTTATTTTAGTGAGAGAAGTTTTCTCCAAGGCTTTTGTAATTACGAAGTATAGTATCCAAGCGATCCAAGCGCTTCTGTAGTATTTAAAGGTACCGAGATTTTTCTAGTTTTACATTGTACGATTCATGAGAATATCAAATATATTATAAGGTACGCTATTAGTGAGAATATCAAGGCATGTTATTAGTGGTATTGTGCATTCAAAAACATTATGAAACTTCCACTATCACAACAACCCCAAACAAAAGCTAATTTAAGATTAGATGGTAATAAAACATAGGTTTAACAATCGGAATAGAAAAAAAATAGTTTTTTATGGAGAGACATATAAAAACGAAAGTTATGGAGAGACAGGCAACTACTAAAACCGTGTTCATAAAAACTAATTATAAAAAATAGGAAAGCCAATTTAAAAAAAAAATTGGCATAAATACCTGGAAATTTATTTGCCGAATTACCGTCCATAAAATCTGCAAGTTAAACATTTGATGGTAGATTAAATGATCTAATAAACCGTTGGGTTACAGGAGCTATTGCAGTTGTATTTGATAGACACATTCCTTTAATTTGGTAGAACACATTAATCTACTGGGTTCAGGCAATGTCCAGAAAGTGCCAAGGACACAAATGACTAGCTAGCGACAAGTTTCGCACCTGCAACCTTTCGATTGAAAAGCCAGGCACTTAACCGCCAGACTAACCGACTGGAATCATGTGATTAAGTTAATTTATTATCTCTTGTGCCAGGTATGTATATAAGTATAATGAACAGCAACAATTAATGTAAAAGTTGTTGCTTTTTAATATTCTTTACATAAAAGTCAACACATACCTGGAACAAGAGAAGCATCACTGAGCTCATTTGAATATTTGTTCATAATGATTTGGAAATCATTCAGTGTCAGTGACTGCTTGTTTTGGTAGCCATGAGTAGTTAACATAGTGTTGACCAATTCTTCCATCTGTTCGGTTGCCACTGAGGCATTCACCATATCCATCATTGATCTGGAAACACCGGTGATTTGATATATAGGATAAGATAGGATATCGGATAGGATAGGCTAGGAAAGGATATTCATGTTTATCCCTGGAAATGGGAAAACCAAGGGGGTTTACACACGGGCAATCGTCAGATCACCTCGCGCCCACCTTCGGGTTACCGGAGCTATTGCAGTGTGTTGTGCATAATTCACTTAATTTAGTAGAACCCATTTATCGGCTGGGTTCGGGCAATTACAGTAAAGTGCCTTGCCCACTTATATTGATTAAGTTAAATTTTTTCGGTATTTGGATCAAAGTACAAATTTCGGGAAGCGTGATATACGAAAAGATACAGCAACGATTACATCTAAATAAATATTTTTTATTGTGATAAGTAAACCTTTTTAGATGAGACAAAATAGTTTAAAGACTTATTAAGAATAGGATATTCATTTTTTATCATCATTATTGGGAAAACATAAGTAAGCATTCTCCCATGGGCAATCGTTTTATCATCTCATCGTTGGGTTACCAGATCTATTTCAATGTAATGTAATTAAGAAATTTCTTCAGTTTAAATAGAACTTATAAATACACTGGGTTCAGCTAATCTGGTAAGTTCACATTTGACTAGCATGAAACCATTTTCGATCCCGCAACCTTTCGGCTATAAGGCAACTCACTCATAGGCACCAAGTTTTTCTAAAGTCTGGGAGTGCGGCCAAAAAATTAAACGTGTTGGCTCTTCATTTATACCTACGTAACGACGCATGCGCGGTTACCGCGTAAATAATTGTTAAGGTACATTGTCGCAAAGTTAACCGGTTACGGATGTCTTCTATGCGCCTTTCGTTTTAAAAAGTTTAGCTGTGATGCTGTGCATAATATGATGCTCATGGCAGCTGATGTCGGCATATTTGCTTTGATTGGGCGGCGACGATTTTTAAGATAAAAAGTAGGTCTGAACAAGATAACGCGTGCGCTAAAAATCATCATTATTTAAATTAACCTACACCCTATTACGGTCATAAATTTAATAACATTCTTTTTTAAATTCGTTTTCGCGAATTCCTTTATTAACAATCAGTGCACAATCAACCCAAGAAATAATGACGTTCTACATCGGTTACTCACTAACTCACCAAGATATTCGGTAAGACATGTTGGGCCATGAATAGTGATACAGTAAGTAAGTTATTCTTCCGACATTGCTGGGTTACAATTAAGGCACAGCATAATACAAAAGTTTAGTTTAAACACAACATGCAATAATGTTTTGTTTTTTATATTAAAAACATGTCTGCGACATAATAAAGTAATAACCTGAGCATGGTTTTAAATTCCTTTAATGATAGTTGTCCACTTTTATCCAAGTCGTACATATCAAACATTAGTTTGGCTTTATCCTGGGGAGAACCTGTGATGAAGGTAATTATATGGCTGATGATTTTTATCCTGGTTTGTTAACGTTTACATTTATTTAGAACGTTAAAGACAAATAATTAACAGCATTAGGAAATAATGAAGCTATTTTCACAGGATTATATTAAAATTTTGCTTCCAATGTAGGGGAACATAAATAAACCAACTACGAAAGTTTTTTATTCCTAACTTAAAAACCCTTTTAACCGCAAACTGTAATAAACAGAGTAATTTTATATCATAGGCATTATAGGCTAAAGCATGACTTCCTATGAGGAAATGTTTCAGCACCTCAACTTAGGCAACAAGGCAGCAGATAAAGGGATAGGAAAGAGTATTCATGTTTATCCCTGTGAATGGGAAAACCATGGGGGTTAACACACGGGCAATCGTCATATCACCTCGCGTCCACTGTTGGGTTACCGTTACTATTGCAGTGTGTTGTATATGACAGACACGTTCCTTTAATTTGGCAGAACCCATTAATCCGCCTAGGTTCAGGCAATGTCCGTAAAGTGCCTTGCCCAAGGACACAACAGACTAGCTAGCGACCTGTTTTGAACCTACAACTCTTCGGCTGAAAGGCGATGCACTTAACCACTAGACTAACCTGTCAGGCAACAAAGAAGTCTGCCATGTCAACACCCATACTTTTCATACCTTTGGTAAACAGCACCATAATATCCAGAAAGT
>CH002809.1:833646-871543 GCA_000149265.1 Ciona savignyi | reverse complement strand
AGTCCGATTAAGTTTTTCATGGATTCGGGAAATCTCCTTGGGTTTAGTAGATAATTTTTTTTTTAAATATCTGGGTCATGTTATCTAACAGTTCTTAAAGTTTTAATCCGATTTGACGACTTCTTGTTGAAAATGTCGAGCGATATGACATGCCTGTGACAATCATGATTTAGGAACAAATCATAATTTTTAGGTTTTATTTAGTTTTTTTGGTCATTGGTAGGCTACAGTGGGTGCTACTACACTAACATTAACCAAATCTGATCAAAATTTAAGCAGCTATCCAAGCGCTATGCTCAAAAAACCAATATTTTAGAAAAATAGACCAATTTTGTTTTTAACGTCCCAGGGGTATTCCCTTGGTTTATACCCAAACTATTGGTTTCTGCATATCTAGATTATGATGTCTAACAAATTTTTATTGCAACTCCATTATTCTTTTTGGTAGATGTCGGGGAGCCATGCCATGCCTGTCAGCTGTCACCATCATGATTTGAGAACAAAATCTTATTTTTAGGGTAATTTCCTAGGTAATTTTTTATTTCTTTTAAGTGTTGTTAAATCAATGGCTAATGCACTTACATTCCCCCAAATCTAATTAAAATTGAAGCAGCCGTTCAAGCCCAAAGCCCAAAAAATTAAAATTTTTAGAAAAAATATTGTTTTGGTTTTTAACCTTCCAGGGGAATTCCCCTAATTTTTTTTTTTTTTTTTTAAAAGAAAATCTTATTTTTTGGGGTATTTCCTAGGTAATTTTTTATTTCTTTTAAATGTTAAATCAGTGAGTAATGCACTTACATTCCAGCAAATTTGATTAAAATTGGACCCGTTTTTCAAGCGCTATGCCCAAAACAGCTAAATTTCTATTAAAAAATACTGTTTTAGTTTTTAACGTCCCAGGGGAATTCCCCTGGATTTACTACCCAAAATTTTGGTTTCTGCATATCTGTACCATGTGGTCTAACAAATTACCGAATTTCATTGCGATTCCATAACCCATTCTGGTAGATGTCGGGTCCACACGCCATGCCTGTCAAGCGTTTAATGAAAAAAAACGGACAAAAACAATATGTGTCCCATTTTTCCAAAGAGGACCCATAACTAAGTAAATGATATGTGTGTTAATTTTGCGATTATGCCGCTTTTAAGGTCGTTTGAAATTGCAAAAAATAAAAGGAACAAAAAGGGAGAATGGCTTTCTTCAGGACACTACCAACTACCATCACAGCACAACAAAGCTGTTGCAAGAATAATGCAGTATATATCGAGACGTTACATATGATGTATTCGTTAAATCCTACTTTTTTAAGCAACTGCTACTCAAAAGGTTATACGAAAGCATCTGCAACGTTACGTACCATAGAAGACCATAAGAGCTGTCAGATTAACAGAAGATCCCATCCCAGTATTTCCAGCCATCGTATTTTGGCTGATTGTTCGGGGATTCGGACGTTCGTCACCAGAGGGCGTGTATGTCCCATCAGCATAGTGTGATGGCAGTCGCCTTGTCAGTGTCCCGTCTGAAGTAATGTTGAAATTAAATGATAATCTTGCTCTCTTCCGGCCGGTTAGTCTAGCCGTTAAGTGCGTCGCCTTTCAATCGATAGATTGCCGGACGAAACTAACCGCTAGCTAGTCGGTTGTGTCCTTGGGCAAGGCACTTTACGGACTTTGCCTGAACCTAGCGAATTAATGGGTTCTACCAAATTAAAGGAACGTGTGAATCATATACAATACACTGCAATAGCTTCGGTAATCCGACGGTGGGTGTGAGGTGATCTGACGATTGCCCGTGTGTTAACCCCTTGGTTTTCCCATTCACGGAGATAAGCATGAATATCATATTCTATCCTATCCTTTCTTTTTAAAAGATAAATGATAACAATATAATGTAATGCCGTAGTATGTCCTTTTAGAAAAGTGGCGACCGGTTCTGTGCGAACCTTCACAGTGAAATGCTTTGAAATTAAACCAGCACGAAATAAAGAGTTCCTTGTATCAATTTAGCGCGCTAAGAACACATAAATAAAAGAAAAAACGATCTAGTTAGACTGAAACAATCAGTGAAATGCCATTTTAATTACATAAATCTCGAAAGTACAATTGCTCCATAAGATATAAACGAAGGTATTTAGTTTAGTTTAGTTTAGTTTAGTTTATTCATTTTGCCCCAGTATTTAAAAATGGCAAGCGAATAAAATAACGACACGAGAACAGGGGAAAACGGCAAAACGAATAGTCGTTAAAACACGTCATTGAAAAAATGATATAATTTAATAAATATAGCGGACGCGGCCGCCAAACCTATACTGCAGTCAATATAGGATAAAAAATGAAAATAAAAAACACAAGAAAAATGTTAAATAAAATTAGATATAAAAAGGGGATGTTTATATCCCGAAATGAGTATTGTTATTTTATTTTACTGGTGCAAGATTAAATGACTGGTTTTAGACGTGTTTTAACCACTCTCGTTTTGCAGTTTTTTTTTCGTTTTCTAAATTATTATCAAAGGTCCTGTTTCGTGTTTTCATCGCAGAAACAAAAATAAGCTAAAGTACTAAAAGCTTTAATTATGTATCCAATTTTGTAATATTCACAATTTGATTATAATTTTTTAACACTATACAGTATCGAGTATGTATTTAACGAATATAAAGCCATATTAAGATGGCTTGTTTTTTATTTGTTCCTAGAGAACAAAAACAAATTCTGCTCTCTAAATTCCTTTTAGCGAACCTTGGTGAGCTTAATGTCCTTTTGTAAATAGAGCGAATCACCGCGAAATTTACATACTATACGCAAATGATACATTGTCAACGGATTGGAACCAACTATGGGTTTCTATGTTTCAAACCACACCAACCCCATCGTAAAAAGAAGCAGACCGTAAAGTTTTAAACACAACAGGATGTTTAATTTAATTTACTTTTTTCGTGTCATTTGGGCTGTTAAGATCTCTAAATTATGATTTTAAATAAGATGAACGCAAAATAGCTTGTGATACCCGTGGAAAGTATCAGGAGTTCCCGCCTATGAGGGTTTAATCAATTTATATTTTGAAAATGGGGAAATAATTTAGCACTCTTTCAAAATATGGAGAAGCTAACTACACCACTTGCAGCATAGCGGTATTTATGTTTAGGATGCTATCAAACTTGATAACTTATTAGTGTTAAGCGGTTATCTGGGCCGAATAGTTAAAGCGATATATTTAGATACCAATATCAAAACGCTCTACCTAATAAACTATAAGCCCGGGTAAAATGATTGATAAAATAAGCCTGGTTAAAAATAATCAGTGTTTTCTGAAAAAAAACATTTATTAAATTTATTATTCTTTGGATATCTAAAGATTAAGCTTTAGCCGCCTCGAACTGTTATCATTTTTGTTGTTATTGACATTATTGATTGCTTTAGTCAGAGATTGCGCAGCATAAATTAATTTTAAATAACCTCTAGTAAGCATCGTCCTCCACCGTCTGGCGGTTGAGTGCGACGCCCTTTAACCGAAAGGTTGCAGATTAAAAACTGGTTGCTAGCTAGCCGGTTCTGTCCTTGGGCTAGTCACTTAACGGACATTGTCTGAACCCAGTGGGTTCTACCAAATTAAAAAAGGAATGTGTGAGTCATAAACAACTCACTACAATAGCTCTGGTAACCCGACGGTGGACGCGAGGTGATCTGACGATTGCCCGTGTGGTAACCCCCTTGTTTTTCCCACTCCCGGGGATAAACATGAATATCCTATCCTATCCTATATCCTAATATTCCACATAATAACATAAAATATTAGCCAGAAACAATATCAGCAAAGTATAGCAAAAACCTTACCAACAACCCCCCAATCGGGGTGTGCCCTGTTGTTATACCATCCGTCATACGGGGGGTATTCCTTTTCCACTTCTTGTCCTGGTATGTGGATAATTCAATTTCAAATTCATGAATAAAAATAAACACAATAACAATACAATAACACGAATAAAACAAACACAATAACGTAATACACACACCTCAGCGTTGACGATCGTTTCTTTTGTAAGAATTAAATATATTTCAAGGAAATATATATCTTAAAAGATATATATTTTGCACTGGTATGAGAAAAAGCATGGGCGTGTGACTTATAACGTTTTTTATCATCACTCGTCGGAGTACTAATGGAATTCGTAACCAGGAAAGCGCAAGATTTAACCTGAACCCTGACCACTTTTGTATAAACCTCGGTTATATGGCATAGGCTGGTATCTATGGATTAGGATAACGCCTAAAAATGGGACATTGCTGAGAGGTTCACACGCTTAATATCCAAATGACATTGTGCAAGTCAAGTAACCGAACTTATTGCAGTGTACTGAATAAGATTAACGCTGCATTTTGGTATTAAACATAGGTAATAGGGTTTGGCAACATTCACTTAAAGTAAATAACACAAGGATGTCAAATGGTTGGCTTTGATCAACATTTTTTGATTGGATGTCCAGCTCTCTACAAATGAGCTAACCTACTGGGGAAGGTGAATAAAAATATGGCAACGTACCGATAATTGACATTAGGAAACAATTTATTTTAAAGTATCTATTTTACCTTGCATCCCACGAAATAATTGCCAAGTGAGAAGAACCAACAGGTGCGCTTTCATTATCAGTATCACTGTACTCGTGTGGCTACGATATAAACCCTGCTTTTGATCTGAGGAAGAAATAAAATTAAGTATACAATTTCAATGGTACAAACTGGAAACACAATACCGCTTTAATTTTTGCCTGTCATCTGCAAGGTTAACAAAACAGTTAAAAAAATACAGATGACAAACTATTAAATCACAACGATTGTATTAACAGAAAAGGAAGTTTATCCAGTATTAAAAATACCTGGCTAGACTGTTATTGTTATAAGATATCAGTTTCGCGTACAATACAATCCCTTCCACGTAAAAGTAAGATAAATATAACAGTACATTTGATTTGTATTGAGTAGGTAGTCCTGAATATTGAGTTACAAAGTCGTTTTTACACATTAGTGATGACAATGGCCACCCGACCCAGCTACGCCCAGTGAGAATAAAAAGAACAATTATCAACCGCCACGCAGATAAGGCAAGTTGCTAGCGCACAGAATATTAGATTACAAGCGGCGTTTGATGTGACTGGTTTTTATTTTCCTGACGTGAAATAATAACAAAACAAATCACCATATTGAAATAAATCATACACACTGCAGCAATTATGCCTCTTTTTGAATATACTAACAACAACGGAAATGGATTTATATATATACAAAAATTAGCTATTTAAAATACATTGTGAATAACCTCGCAACTTAATACACAACTAAATACAATAACACCTTTGTTGGTTATAAATGCTACAAAATTCAAAACGCCGAAACTTCTTACCCATCTTTATACGAAATGCGTAACCTACTGATCTTTAACAGAGAGGTTTTAAAGTTTCCAGTGAAGCAGTCATGCTTTCATGCTTATCATGCGTTTTTAAATAAGGACTAAATGTCACCCGACCCAGTGCCCCTAAGAGTCCTAAGGTCCCGGAATGTAAATAGTCGCTTATAAACCGCGTATTAAACGGTCAATTTTAGCAATCTTTGACTTAACTGACTTTCTATGCTTCGATACTCCACTTGATGATTTTACCCCCCAACAAGTTTTCAGGTATTTTTACACCAAGCCTATACTTTCCAGTACGTGTTCTGTAAGTCTAAGGCCTATTTATGTGTGTATTTAAACTGTTTCTTTGGCCTCGCTTTGTCTACTACTATGGGATGACAGTTTGCTGCCGAAATGCACTACAAATCAAACAAAACTAAAACAAGTTAAAATACTTGACTTTTTTACAAAGTCAGCGTAAACGTCTACGGTAATCATAAACTTACTATACATTTATATTACCAATATTTATATCACTTAACAAATTGAAGTGTAACCCTATTGCCGCCTCTGACCCGCCAGAACATGCCCATTCAGTTTGGAGTTGCTTATATACGTCCCAGAGTTAGTCGGGCAACCTCCCGCGCTGTATTTGGATCGATGACGCAATGTTGCTTTCTGGTTGGCAGTCCGTTGACGATGTGCAACGCTTAGTTGAATAAGCTAAATATCAGTCTCGCAAAATATATTTGACTTTGTTAAATCCAATCTAGTCAAGGATAATTTTAATTTGTTGTTAAACTTTTATCTAGTTAACTAAATAGCGCTTGTTACTGCAGGGTCATTACATCAGTATAACTAGTTTCGCGTTGAATGGTACGAATGGGTTGATAACGCTTGTTAATTATAAAGTCATGCACTTATAAATTGTCGCACTTACCAGGATGCAGCTAGAACCCAGAGTTAGCACAACGAAACACAGTTATAATTGTCAAATCAAACCAACCGTGACGAAAGAAATATCTGGTTACCAATCAGCACTGTAGGCTTGTGAAATTCAAGATTTCTATTTCCATGAATGGGAAAAATGCGTTGTAACACGTGTATTCGTTGCACTCTTTTAGTAAATTTCAGTTTTGGAGGTTTTCAAATTTTTTAGGCGTCACGCTCGTGACAGGGATGTCTGATCGTCAGATCATCGGCAGAAACGAGTTATCCAATCAGGTTGAAACCTTCTAGGAATCCTATAACTAGCATGCCAATAGAGTGTCTCGACCTTTAATTTTACCAAATTATCCAGGAGAAATTTCCGCTATCGGTAAAATGTAAAAAATAAGCCGATTCTTCAGCATTTTTGGCGTTATCGCTAATATCTGCGGAGTGGAAGAAAATGAGAACGAAGACCGTTTTGCGAATTTTTGATTATTTTTTGATAACCTAGATTTCGGGAGTTGTCAGGATTTTTTTCTTTAATCTGCAAAGAAAGTTGCGGATAAATATATATAATAAATTAGAAAAAGAACAAACTGACTACCCATAGCATAGGTTACCACGGTAAACAACTCAAAAGTTAAAATCCTAAGTAAATATAATAGGCCTACACTATGGCCACTTTTAGAACATCTTAACACTTTACCACGTATTACATAGAAGAGCTAAAACAACCAGCATGATAGTGAATTAAAATTCGGACAAACAATATTTGGATACTCCATTCCCGCTATAATTCATTTTCCGGGAAACCCACAATACTTAACTGCACTCAATCCAGTGATTATTGTACTTTAACGCCCTATAATAACATAAATAAACTGAGCTAAAAAGGTTAACTTTTCTTAGCTAATATGCAGAGGTCTTAGCTAATATGTAGAGGTCTTAGTTAATGTGTATTCGTTATGCAGTGGCAAACATTATGTAAATCACCCCAATGAAAATACCGCAAGGACGAGAATATTATAGTTGTTTTGTTCCCTTATTTTATTTTTTTTAATAACTTAGAACTAAAACGAACAATTGACCTTACGTTTAAAAACTGAAAACGCATAAAATAAATTGAAAAATAGAAAATATCACAGTTTATTCCGAAAGGCCCATAATAATAAGAAACACATTTTATTACAATACACTATTGGTATATTTATAAAACGATTGGCCACAAAAACTTAGCATAAAGAATACAAAATTCCAATACGAACAGAACATAAAAACCTTTCGAAATCAATCTTCAACCGCTTTCCGGGAAATACCCATTTGAACTTAACCGCACGCAAAAAGGGAGAAAAGAAAAATCGAGGTCAAACATTTTAGGTGTTTGCTGATCATAAATGAAAAAGTAGTGTTTTATTTAGTCGTATTTTAATAAAATTTATTTCTAGATATACATATCAAAGACGTAATTCTTCTATTTTACGCCCGATGTGAAAACATAAAAAAAAAACATTTTTAAGCGAGTTATAGATTTTTGGAGATATTAGCATTTTTATTTTTTTATTGTTGTATGCAAGCTAACTTAAATACTTTATTTAGAAACCATTAATATTAAGTTTGGATACGTAACTCGGGAACACATAAGTTTCTGTTTGCAGTAACACACGTTATATATATATATTTTACTGACACAAGACTCGAAGACAAGATGGGTACTTCACTTTGGTCGTTTTCATATACATGAGACGGTATATGCATCGGTCGCGCTAACAATTCGGCCACACGACCGTACAGTAACACATGTTATAAGCAAGAACAAAATTTTATGTTTGCACATCATATGGTAATCAACGCTCGCAATGAGATAAGACATTGTAACGCAATTATTGTGTTTTAACGTGTGTCATTTTGATGTTTTTTCAGTTGTATTGTCTTGCCGTCTATGTAGAGACAAAATCCACAATAAATTTTGGGAGACATTGTTTCGATTTTTCATACAAATCGCAAACCCATTGGAATTTGGATAAACACGATTTTGGTACGCATTTGCTGACATATTTTAACTGATAAAACTGTGTAGCTGAAAATTCTTAAACTGTATATTTTTAGATTACTAAATTTAGTACTGCAGTTAAATTATTTAAAAATAGCATATCCCGATTTAGATCGTCATGGGAATTTCGAGGTAACTGTAATAGAACTGGACGCTAAATGCTATCCATGGTCGAGTGACAATAAAAAGATCAAAACTGTAGGTTTCCACAGACTTACAGGTTTGTCAGACTATCATCTTACGCACGTAGCAAGTGACGTAAAAAGCGGAACCATTCGGCATTCCTAAGGATCTGTTTGTTGTGCTCTATTCCTATATGACCGGCCCTATAATAGCCCATTCTCCGTTTATTAAAATATGTAGCCGGTTACGCCTTATATAATAATTTTACTTGCACCGTTTCGCTTTCGGAATCAAATTTATAAATAAACTAAACACTAACTGCGTGTTTAAATGATAATAAATAAAAAAGCAGCCGCTACAAGCTCATACGTTACACTGCAATTAAATGCCACAAGAAGTTCACCGCATTCTCCAATCAAGTAAACACATAAATGTTATATATAATCACAGAAACTATCATGTGGTCTGCTGTGGCTTGTAAAAAATGAGCTGTTTTACAAATATGTGTTTATTTGATGGGTGAATGCGGTGAAAGCTGTTTTAAATTTTTTTTGTTTTGGTGGTTAGCCAAAAAACAAAATTGTGTGCTTAGTGCAAGTTGGTGGTCTTAGACTGAAACCCCTACGCGCAATGTGGAAATTAATCCACTCAAGGTAGTATCTCTACTAGGTGGATGCTGGCAGACACTATCAACGCATAGTCACATAGTCGGTATGTTTGAAGCGCACTCGCGAGCGTACGCCCGAGATAAAAATAAACTCCCGTTTTCCCCCTCGCGTGTGTCGTGTGATGTGATCTTAAGTGAGCTTATTGGTAAATGCATTTGTGAGATCGTAGATAACACTGTCTTAAATATAATTTGGAATATATACGTATGGTAGCTGTAGCAAGATATTTTCAAAATATTGTACATACTAATACGGTATGAACATTTTTTCAATAAGTATGAATGGGGCATTTATTCTCCTCTCTGTGCCGCTAGAATTATATTACTGGAATAATATGAGAATTCAAACGGCAACAATCTGAGCTTGGAAAAAGGTATAACTCTGTAGTATAGTGCGGTTATTCAGCACAGTCTCATCCGCTGGAGGGCGTGAATAAAGTATGCCAGGTTACTTCAAACAATAAAATACTACTATGAGTACGGTCGTGTGGCCAAAGGTTAACCCGACCGATACATATACCGTCTGTTATACAAAAAAAACGGTCCTGCTGACGAGCCTATCATGAGTTCGAAACTTGGCTCAGTAAAAAAAATAAGTAAAAAATAATATAAAATGAAATACTACTACCCCAAGTGGATTAATTTCCACGTTGCACGTAGGGGTTTCGGTCTAAGACCACCAACTCGCGCTAAGCGCACAATTTGGCCTTTTTTGGCTTACCACCAAAAAAATAAAAAATGTACATGCTATATTTATACGTCCCTGCTTTTGAAAATCGGGACATAATTTTTTTTTGTTAAGTTTTGATTGGTAAAAAGAATTTTTCTCGGTTCTCTTTTGTTTTTTATCGTCAAAACACTGACAGGCATGACGTGTCGCCTCAACAATTATCAGAAGGGGTAATCGATAAGCATTGACATAGTCTAGTTATTCAAAAATCAATATTTTGGGTGATAAACCCAGTAATATTCGAGAAAAGTTAGCTAGGGAAACACCCTAATAAATTATGATTTTTTAAAAGTGAAAATAAAGTAAAAACGAAAATACCCTAAAATTAAGGATGTGTCCCTGAATTCTAATTGTGCCAGGTATGCCATGTTGTCCCAATATCGTTAAAATATCGCCAAGTAGAAATAGGAATAAGACTTAGACGAATATATATAATATATATATGTTACGGTCACGTGTCTTTCCTTTTTTGTTTTATTTTGCTCTCTTGTTTAAGTTGTACGTCACATCCTGATTTAGTGCGTGTTGCATGAAATCCTTGAGACCTAAGGTCATTTCATTTTATACTAGGAACCAAGTGGTGGTCTAATTGAAACCATACTATTGTTAAAAGGTTTTTTTCTGTATAGTGTACGGAAAATTATTATATATTTTGGCCGGAAATTTCAGGTATGTGTGATTTGATTATATTTTGTTTCACTGACGTACCTTTTGTTAATCATTTTATTATTTTGTTTTTAGTTACGCGCAATTGCGCGTATCTGATCATAAAAGGCCAGGCTCGTACTTGGGTTAAGTACAGCCGCAACAATATATATATAATGCACTCTTAGCATATGAAAAGTCTGTACCTCCTAACCAATACAATTCAAAAGAGAATTTCTAGATGAACGAGATAGATATAAAACCCCCCATACCTATCTTAAACTACCTTCGGTTTCGGACCCTCCATACACACCATGAACCATTTTCCGCGAAACACCCCAACACACTCAACTGCGTATTTGATATGCAGTGACAATTTCCTAATAAATTACGTAAGGGAAACTCTAGAAAAAAATAAAACGACCACGGTTTTTCCTATAGTTTAGTGATTTAGGGGGATTTTATTAGGTTTGGATTCGGTAACTCAAAAACCCTTTAGTTTTTGTTAGCAGAAACAAACGTTCTACAATCTACACTATAAATAGGAAATAGGATAGCATAGTCATGTTTAACACACAAGCAATAGTGCTTGCTTACCGGAGCTATTGCACTGTATTGACTTTTGGTAGGACCTCACTTAAAATTATGTGATGTTTTTTATCATACTTAACTTCGGTATTAATGTTTGTTGGACTTAAATATATAACCATTTCTGGCTTAATGAAACCAGTTTCTAGTCATCTAACCGCACCTGTACTAATCCAAGTTTGAAAAATAGTATTTAGGAATGATAAAAGAATTGTAAAATCCAACCGCCAATTCTGTAAAAATAATGTGGGTCGTACTGGCGGTAAACTCGTATCCAGATCTTGGATAAGGATTTGTTTGGGACAACGGATTTTAGTCAGAGCCACCAGCGAAATACTTGTCAGAGGACAAACCTTATAGCCTGCGACACCGTTTTCGGCTGAAAGACGCCGGACTAAACCGCCAGACTAACCGGTCGGTTTGGGTTGCATATCACAGCTTCGGATTTATGTTGTAAGACAGGAATTTCGAATTACAGCCCTTTTGTAAGGTTAGTTTGCATTGAATAAATAGGGAGGAAATGGGTTAAAAGCCTCCCAAAACTTAACATAAAGGACGTTGTTCCAGTTTCTAACCCTCCGAAGTCCCTGAATGTAAAAAAGAGCGGAACAGATTTTTGTTTCTGCATGCAGAAACATATAGCAAACACTCAAAAAGGATTTTAATAATGATGATGGCTAGCACGTGGTTAACACTATCTGGTAAAGTTTACTTATAAAAATTCTCTGTACATTTCTAACGCGCTGACAACACATGCCTTTGCCATTACAGTAAAGATCACCTCGAAATTTAAGATGCACTCTATTAATGTTTCCAATATATATCACACAAAATATATACACACATTTTCGGCAAAAATAACAGTTTTTAAACATTTAATTATTCATGGAAGTTATTTCTTCTTTCCAGCTTTCTGCGCTGCTTTGGTGACTTTCCCTGCAGTTGGGTCTTTCTTTTCCACGCTTTTGATTACTCCAACCGCGACCGTTTGACGCATGTCGCGAACGGCAAAGCGACCTGTCAATAAAACATCATCGAAGTGAAAGATGTCAGACCAAATAATTAAAAATATAAACTTTCTTAATTGTAACGTTACCAATAAACTTACCATTAGTTGCAAAGATTTTAATTGTATCATTACCAATAAACTTTAGTTTGGTGCGACAGAAATTCTTTATCATTAGTAACAAAACTTTTGCAACTAATGGTTTATTGTTTTTTAAAACCTATTCCAATACCTTCATATTTACCGGTCTTAGAATAGACTTTAATTGGAGCCAAAACTCCCGATTTTGTCTAAAAACAATAACACACACTTCGCAAGCCATCGCAACCGTTCATGGTAATTTAAGCTAAACATTAGGATAGGATATTCATGTTTATCCCCGTGAATAGGAAAACCAAGGGGGTTAACACACGGGCAATCGTCAGATCACCTCGCGCCCATCGTCGGGTTACCGCAGCTATTGCAGTGTGTTGTATATGATAGACACGTTCCTTTTAATTTGGTAGAACCCATTAATTCGCTGGGTTCATTCTTGGAAAATTGATAATGCTCCACTCACCCAATGGTGGATATTCTTGGAAAGCTTCCACACACATTGGTTTGGAGGGTATCATCTTAACCATAGCTGCATCTCCACTCTTTACAAATTGTGGATTCTCTTCTAACTTTTTACCAGACCGGCGGTCGATTTTTTCAGTCAATTCGTCAAACTATAAAAATAAAAATAACATAAAATTAATTTTTACGTTTACGACCCAGTGCTTTTTTATACTGACGCGTTTTATACTGATATGCTTTTTTACTGACGCATTTTATACTGATATGCTTTTGTTATGATGCGTTTTATACTGATGTGTTTTCATACTTTTCTGAATATTGCCTTATTTCTGTCATATAAAAAGTTATATTTGTCGAATTATTTTCTAACTATATCACAAATTCATGCATTATGTATTTTAAGGAACTGGAGACATAAAGAACTTACCTTGCAGGCAATATGAGCTGTGTGACAATCCAGGACTGGTGCGTAACCTTTACGTATTTGACCTGGGTGGTTCAGGATAATGACCTTGACAGAAAAGTCGTAAAGTTACGCATATTTCAGTTTTACATTCTTATAGTTTAAAGATACCTACATAACGACCGTTAACTCTGTAATGTATTACCTGAGCGACAAAACTCTCGGCGGCTTTTGGTGGATCATGCTTCGTGTCTCCAGCAACGTTACCTCGTTTAATCTCCTTCACCGAGACGTTTTTAACATTGAAACCAACATTGTCGCCTGGTAATGCCTCAGGTAAACTTTCGTGATGCATCTCAACCGACTTAACCTCTGTTGTTATATTCGGAGGGGCGAATACTACAACCATTCCAGGCCTAATAATCCCCGTTTCCACTCTTCCAACTGGAACTGTCCCAATTCCTGAATAAACCAAGCAGAAAACTTGTTAATAGGGTAAATTGGCACAATACTTTCCAATATGGCTAGACGGTTGTGTCATTGGGCAAGGCACTTTACGGACACTGCCTGGATTCAGCGGATTAATGGGTTCTACCAAATTAAAGGAACGTGTCTATCCTACACAACACACTGCAATAGCTCTTATTGAAGGAACGTGTCTATCACACACAACACACTGCAATATAGGTAACCCGACGGTGGGCGCGAGGTGATCTGACGATTGCCCGTGTGGTAACCTCCTTGATTTTCTCATTCACGGGGATAAACATGAATATCCTATATTATCCTATGCGAGGTGATCTAACGATTTCCCGTGTGGTAACTTCCTTGGTTTTCTCATTCTCGGGGATAAACATGAATATTTTATCCTATCCAATACATCAACGAAGTACCAAAATACTTCAATATGTAGTATTGTTGATTTTCCTTTTTCTAGCAAAATTATATTACTAACCTTTATAGTGCCTATTTTTATTAAACATTTAATGATCATTTATAAACTTAAAATTAAAAATCATAACTATCTATTTTGGGGAATATATAAAAACGCAAATCAACTTGCCACTAATCTTGTAAACATCCTGCAGAGGAAGCCTCAGCGGTTTTTCCGTTTGTCTTCTCGGGGGTTCAATCCCATCAAGGGCTTGAATCAGCGTTGTTCCATTGGCATTTTTCGTTTTCCAGCCCTAACGTTAAATAGCCGAAATAAAAGATTTTCTTAATATCGGTGACAAAAAAAATATTTTCTTAATATCGGTGACAAAAAAAGATTTTCTTAATATCGGTGACAAAAAAATATTTCCTTAATATCGGTGACAAAAAAATATTTCCTTAATATCGGTGACAAAAAAATATTTCCTTAATATCGGTGACAAAAAAATATTTCCTTAATATCGGTGACAAAAAAATATTTCCTTAATATCGGTAACAAAAAATATTTCCTTAATATCGGTGACAAAAAAATATTTTCTTAATATCGGTGACAAAAAAATATTTCCTTAATATCGGTGACAAAAAAAATATTTCCTTAATATCGGTGACAAAAAAAAGATTTCCTTAATATCGGTGACAAAAAAATATTTTCTTAATATCGGTGACAAAAAAATATTTCCTTATTATCGGTGACAAAAAAAATATTTCCTTAATATCGGTGACAAAAAAAATATTTCCTTAATATCGGTGACAAAAAAAATATTTCCTTAATATCGGTGACAAAAAAAATGTTTCCTAAATATCGGTGACAAAGATATACCTTGAACCACCTAAGTTTTTCACTTGGTTCTAACATATTGTCTCCATGCCAGCCGGATATTGGAACGAATGCAACATTTGTGGGATTGTATCCAACCTTTTTCACGTAAGCTGAGACCTCTTGCTTTATTTCTTCAAATCTTTTCTACGAAGTTATGATTATAGAAATTAAACCTTTCTGAAATGTATGTGCATAATTATAGGTTATGGGCTGCTGTTCAGCAAAAACATGGTATTACAGCGGTATAATTGAAAAGTGTGCAATGAAAAGTAACGCAAAATCTATTGCTGGAAAACACGTTTTAACGGGTCCCTTTATTTTGTACAGGTCCGCTAGGTCCGCTAGGTCCGCTAGGCCCGCTAGGTCAGCTAGGTTCCGTGCCCTGCCCTAAACACTAATTTAAACCCTGCCCTAAACAATATTCTCAACCCCAGAACTAACCTTAACTCCACCCCTATGTTTAAAACTAACTCTAGCGGACATAGTGCTGGATCTAGTGGACCTAGCGGACCTGTACAAAATAGAGGGACCGCGTCTTAACAAAGAACGCTAACCTTTGCCTCCCACCGAATAAAGGTTAAGTCAGTTTAGTTTAAATTAAATGTAGTTTAAACGAAGGCGTAACCATCTCTTGTACATCGGAAAACGGTGGCTCCGTGCTGTCCATTTTATTAACTGCCACAATGAGTTGTTTCACGCCCAGTGTAAATGCCAGCAAGGCGTGCTCTCTCGTTTGCCCGTTCTTGGATATGCCGGCTTCAAACTCTCCAACGCCAGCAGCTACTATCAAAACAGCGCAGTCAGCCTGGGTTGGGAAATTAACAGTGAATTCTATGAATGGACGCTTTTATAATCTTACAAAACGTAGGTAGGTTACTCCACACAAAACGTAGGTAGGTTACTCCAAAATCGTAGAATGATCATCATACAAAACGTACAGTTTTCTTGTTGCGATCCGTTTAAGAATCATTTTGTTGGTAATATCAAATAATAAACACACTGAAGTATTGATCGCAACTGTTTTCATAAATGTCGTGCCAAAACGATATTCGTTCTACGGCGCATTAAAATAGACAAAAACATATGTTCTACATTGATTTCCACAACACTAGCCTGCGAAGTCCCAGTAATCATGTTCTTGATAAAGTCTCTATGTCCAGGAGCGTCGATGACGGTGATGAAGAATTTCTCCGTCTCAAACTTCCACAGAGCAATGTCAATCGTGATTCCTCTTTCTCTCTCGGCTTTCAGTTTATCCAACACCCACGCGTACTTGAACGAACCTTTGCCCATCTTAGAGTGAATTTGTGTAAAATGTATTAATAATAAAAACTATAATGCTATAAAATATATTTCGTTATATAAAAACTTACATATTATGTAAAAGTAAACTGTCCGTAGATATAATATTTTGACATGAAATTTATTTTTTTGTCTAGGTGTGTTTGTTTTATATATGTGTATGTGTATGTGTGTGTGTGTGTGTTTTAACGGTTACTACAAATTGTACCTACATGTGCTGTATACCCAGAAGCCGAAACATTGATTTCTGATTAATTAACTTTTTTGAGAAAAATCGAGAAAATCAAACTTAATGCGAAGTGAGCTCGTATACGTTTAAATAATTAGAATTATGTTAAAAGCAATAAACAGAATATCATAGATGTATTGTTGTATTTTTTACTTCAAGGCAGGTCGGTAGATTCGTTTTTGTCCTACGGAATAATATATCCTATACGTCCTTCAGCACATTGTTAAGTATCGTATTACAGTCAGTATATGTCACCTCTATACATTGTCGCTACTGTGTAAACATAATTGTATTCTACTCTTGTATACGGATAAAGAGTTTTTCAGACATGTTTATTACAAATCATTCCATTTAAGATAAAAACTTAATTCAACATCTTCGGATTATTTAAGTTTGCTTATCATACATTCCATATGCAGTGAATTTATTCGCATAAGTCACGCCGCCGAGGCAGAACTATAAATATAAGTAAAAATGTAGAAGAGAACCCAACATTGGTCATTAATTCGAAAGACATTCTGGAAAAATTACCTCTTGCGCTTCTTTTTCGAACTTTTCGATTGCTCGTTTGTCTATTCCACCGCATTTATAGATCAGATGACCCGTAGTTGTTGATTTGCCCGAATCGACGTGACCAATCACGACAATGTTAATGTGGGTCTTACCATCATCCCTACCCATTTTTTGGATTATTTACTAAAGGTACACTATCAAAACTAATCAAGAATAAAAAGTGCTTATTAATTTTACAACAAAATGCGTTTTGTCCAGTTATACGGTTCTTGAGGCGAACATATTCATTATTCATATACTTTTACCGTGAATTCGAGTTCCAGTTTCACTTTTTTATATATTTACCGAAAAGTCAGTTAAACTCATAGTTAGAAAGAGTACCATCCATCTGGAAAACATTCGACATTGCCATTGTTGAAGTTTGTTGATTATTCGACAACAAAGCACCTTTGTTCGAGTATCCTTGGTCCTCTCTTGCGCCTCAAGCGGTTTAGACATAACCACACGGGGTCAGTATTTCTAAACCAAGATATCTCTAAATATGCGAAGAAAGATTGGTGTACGGTCGTGTGGCCGAATGGTTAACGCGACCGATACATATACCGACTCTTATAAAAAAACTTTAGTAGTGACGAGCCCATCATGGGTTCGAAACTTGAATTAATTAAAAAAAACTGTCTTGTTCCCTTAAAAAGGACCATTGTTAAATCTCTATGAGATAATGAAACGGTGGATCGTCACCGGGAACTACATTAAATAAAGTGCATTGTGGGTGAGGTGGGAACCTGTGTTCTAACATCTCAAGATGTGCTGTTACAAATAAAACTACAATTAATGATTAGATATCTTTTTTTCTGCATAAAATTTTAAATGATATATCAACAGAAAAAAAAGAAGGGTGTACGAACGGTGACCAAATGGTTGACGAGACCGATGAACGTATAACAAATCTATGTAAAAGGGGTCTTGGTCACAAGCCCAACGTGGTTCGAAACCTAGGCCGGTACAAAAGGTCGAAGAATGGCGGCATGGCATGAGACTGCTTAGCGCGCCCGACCGATATAAAGCGACATTTTTTTATCGTCTGATTGTTAATAAATTAAACAAAATCGCTTAATTAAACAGTTAATAAATTAAACAGATCGCTTGGATCGCATACTTCGTAATTAAAATGCCTTTATAAAGATTATGATAATAATGTTAGGGTTGGGGTTAAAGTTAGTTCTGGGGGGGGGTTGAGGTAAGTGTTTGGGACATGGTTAGAATTACGTTCCATAGCAATCCAAGCAACCCTGTAATATTTAGAGGCACCTGTTTTTGTTCAGTCTTCCTTTTAGATTCGGAGCAATAATAAGATTTAATGACTGTTACCAATGACGCACAGGTGTTCTGGTGCGATCAGTTAACATGACTGAGTTAAATCCTTTTTCAGATACTAAAACGGAGTGCGGGATGACGGCTTTAATAAGAAGGCTGGACAAGGAACTCGCATTGTTATAACATACGCAATTTACGTGCAAAAATGTTTTAAACACGTAAGGAATTGAATTAAACTAACTGACGTGTGATTAAACCTTCCTTTTTAAACGCGATTGACATTTTGCATGTTATGTACAAAAAATTAACATCCATTTACATTTTTATTAAAATGGCTGGAGTCCGTACTTTCGGACTACAGCCATTTCCGGCATTAACGTGCTGTGTGTAATACGTGCTGTCCGCGAAAGACGGTCCGAACTTTGACGCGTGCAATGCAATGCGGATTGCGGAAAGAATGCGGATGAATTTTTACGCGTCCTATGCAATGCTCTTCGCGAAAGACGGTCCGAACTTTTACGCGTCCTACGTGCAATGTGGATGATTAAAATGATAACGCGTACTTTGCCCGCCACATCAGGCTACATTTCCCCCACCCAGATTAGACATTATCGAGCAAAACATCACTTATCCGTATTGAAGTCATTAACATAACGATAGAAGAAGTTGATCAAAACTCTTTTTCTGCAATTAAAATTTATACGTTGTGGTCACTTAGTTTGTAGGCTACTATTTATTTTTTAACTGTCATTTTTGAGAGTTTTGTTAGCCTGTGAGCAAGGCAATATAGTATTTTATGTTTACTCTTATTGAATCCGCCAATATCAAAGGAGGGAAAGAGGAAAGGAGGGAAATAGGGAAACATCTCATTAATAGACACTAATTCCAATCCAGCACTAAACGATAATCTAAACCCCAGAACACTAACTCTGACCACAGTTCTAACACCAACATTATCGCCCTAATCCCAATTTTAGTTTCAATTTCCTTCGCTCTTTTCCTTATTTTGGTATTGCCCGATTTAATAACTGCAAACATAAAAGACCATATAATTTTGCTCCTAGGCTAATTAAACTTTATTTTCCTCTTTTTATTTTCCTCCACTTTAATTTGTAATTTGAGTTACTTAAATCCGTTGATTATTTTCTTTTTATGTCATCAAACTCGGATTTTATTCATTCATTTCAAATAAAATGAGAAACGAACAAAAACCAAGATCTTCACGTCACACAGTGCATTGTTACGTCGTGGCGAGCCATTGTTGGAGCTTACCTTGCATTATTGTGTCATTATTATCACTTCTAAATCTCACCTTCCTTATTGTTGTAGAACAATATAGACAAATGAAATCAGGACGTCACAATTAAGATTAAGGTAACGGCTGTTTCACGTAACAATATGGAAACCGGTTTATTGGCAAATACGTGGAAATTAGAGATTTAAATGAAAAGAGCTTATTGAATTTTGGTTGTTGTTTAGAAGTATTTCCAAAAAAGCATGGATTTTGCGTTCCTTTTGTTACTTTTTCAATCTGAATTTGTAATTATTTACTTTTACAGGCAATGTGCACAGATATTATTATTTTTTATAACTTAGATAAATATTCTAGCCATGTTTATCTTGAAAAACCTGGTAACCCGGTAATCAGTAAAGATTATTACAAACTTTTTTTTTACCGAACCAAGTTACGAACCCATGAAGGGCTCGTCATCAGGACCGTTTTTTTGTATAAGAGTCAGTATATGTATCGGTCGCGTTAACCATTCGGCCACACCACCGTACTTATCACAATCTTAATACATTTTTAATTAAACAAATTTACATTTTGTCTGTTAGCTCACATTTTAAGGAGATAATCGTAATAATAAATTTATTTGTCGAACCAATACACTCATTTTAGAAAATACAGTCGACTCTTTGAGCCTAAATCAAAGTATAATGTGATAGATTTCTCGCAAAGAGTAGCCCGCTTGACTAATTTACAATTTTACAGTTATTAATTAATCAGCTGAAGATATTTGTTTTTATTTCTGTACCCTGAGATGGGCGCACCAAGCCAGGAATTCTGGACCTCGACAAAGATATTGTCGTTTTTCTATTGTGTATTTTTCGTCATACAATTTCCTAAAATTCGGATGAATAAAAATTGACCTAATTCACGCTAAACAGTGAAACGGTTCAAGAAATAGTAAAATCGATTTCTAATCTGTTTGCTATAGCACCTTGCTGTTTTTACAGGTTGCGCTGCGAAAATCCACAGTGTACTTGTAACTTGTAAGCCATTGGTTCGAGTGTAAACACAAAAGAGACGGAACTTCAAGTTTAACAATCGCGCGTAAAAAGCTACCAGCAGAGATAACACTGTTGTTGGAACATGGAACAACACGAACAATGAAAGACGTTGACGTGAACTTGTGACGTCACAAAGTTAAACAAAGGACAAGGCAAAGAAAATTCAAAACGTGCTGTATATAGAAACAAATACAAACATTTATGAAAAACATCCGGAATAGGTAAAATAAAAAAAATATGTTAAGTGTGTTGTTTAAAATCTAAAAGTGTGTTGTTCCAAACTAAATTATTCACAAAATTAAAACTATAGCTACATTTCAATTTAAAAAAACATTCTTCATAAGATATTTATTAAAGAAAGTTTTTTTTAAAACAATATTTTCTTGTTGTATAAAACAAAAATAAAATATTACTGATTTGTCGAGTAGTAAACACAAAAAGTTGATACAATAATGTGGAATCGTTATAGACATTTCGAATAGTGCATTTTCGTTTATTTATTTTGACAAAAAAACTTTTATAAGAGCCAATAACAATCGAAAAACATCGAATCGGATTGATACTTTGACAACATTAATTCATAGTGTGAAAATAAATTGGGTTATTTTAAATAAAAAAAGCATTATTTTTTTACTTTATTTTTCATTGGAGACGTTTCGTAATGAACTTGTCTGTTGTACATTAATATAGCACCTTGTTTTCGAAGGGTAAGCTACGAAATCTCAGTGTGTACTTGTAGCTTGTAGTCCACTATGTTCGAATGTAAATACAAAGGCAACGCATCTCTTCAAGTTCAACAATAGGGCTCCAGATCCGTTTCAAAGTTAGCGCATTGAAAGCTACCAGCAGAGATAACAATGTTGCAAATTTGTTTACGTCGCAGTTGGAACAATAGAAGACGTGAACGTGAACTTGTGACGTCACAAAAATAAACAAAAGAAAAAACTGTATTGTTTTTTATTTGGAAACAATACAATTTACAGGAATTACACACCTTTATTAAAAACATCCGGAATATTTGAAACTTGAAAAATCATGACATGAATTCTTGTTTAAAAACTAGTATTTGTGTATCACTATTTGAATTATCCATAAAATAATATTGCACGACATATAATAATACAAATTGTGTAAAATTGTCATATATATTACCTTAATTTCGATTAGATACACCTGCTTATTAGGATATTTAAGAAACCATTAAAGAAACAATTAAAAGTTTCGTCGTTCCTTTATCATAAAAACAAAGGTACAATATTATAGATTGTCCGGGGACTGAAAAGGGAAAGTCGATATAATTATTATGTGTCGTCTAAGACACCTGGAACTGAAACTGTTTTTTTTGGTTTACTTGTTTTGACAAACATTTGACAGGAGTGTCATGTCAGATTACATTAAAACTTTGGAAAATCTTAGCTGATATGATCCAAATAGATATTGTTCATTGTATATAATAGGCCGGCCGATCTACAAAGCCTGCTGGACATACTGATCTTCAAGCTTGCGATTTTAATTCGGGTAAAACATATAATATATATGTCGTGCACTTAGAAAAAACGGAGAATTGCCATTGTTTTCGTATTTTGTATTTATTTTCCTCGCTGTAAAATATGGTGAAAACAAAAATATTAAATTGGATTAATTAATATTAAAACGACGTAAAAAATGAAAATCGTTGTTTTTTTGTTGGGGGAGATTGCATTGAGGGGTTACCTGTTTTGCCCAACGTATGCTTGTAACTTGTAAGACACTAGTTCGAATGTAAACACAAAAGCAACGCATTTCTTCAAGTTCAACAATAGGGCTCCAGATCCGTTTCAAAGTTAGCGCATTGAAAGCTACCAGCAGAGATAACAATGTTGCAATTTGTTTACGTCACAATTGGAACAATAGACGTCAACGTGAACTTGTGACGTCACAAAAACTAACAAATTGAAAGACAATGGCAGGAATTACACAAATTTATTGAAAACATCCGGATTTTTTCAAACTTAAAATTCCAGATGTATGTGTTGTTATTAAAATCTTTATTTTTGCTGTTATAATTAAAATCCTTCCAAACAAAAATAATATGTGCCAACAAAACACTGTAAAGTTTAATAAACCTTAAATGTTTATAAATAACTTTTTTAATATCTTTTTGTAAAAAAGTGTATAAAAAACTTGTATCCAAATATGTTATAGAAGGGCAATACTTAAAAATAAGCATTGCTGTCGTACACACTTTCGCTTTTCGTATGACGTGGCACATATTAAACCTACGTCACTGTTGGATATTTGAGTAGGAAGTGTTAACTACGTAGTAATGACGTAGTAATGACGACACTTTCCCGCTACCCGCTGTTGAGCAACTAGTAACAGCAAGTGCTTGCTAGAATTGGCTTCAAGTCTCATAAAAAAAAACTTGGAAATGTAAATATTGCAGCGTTATATAGAGAGACCGTACCCGTTTTTACCACAATCGAGCTCAGTACATATATTTTAAGTTAGATACGAATAGTTTTATAGTTCAGTTTATTTTTTGTTTCCACGATAAAAACAGGAAGCAGGAAGTATTGATAAAAATTTGGAAAACGGGGAAATACGGCAAAACGACAGTCGTTAGAACATGTCTAAAAAGCAATAAATTATTAAATTTCGCCATAATTTTAATAGAATAACGCTATAATACAATAACCCATATTTAGTTTGATTGGTTTGAAATTTGTGACCTGTTTTCTAGTTTAACTTTATATGTGTAGGTTGATATTTTTTTAAGAGTAAATTAACATCATTAATTGCAACTCACACCGTATTTGAAAAAAATATACAGTTTATAAGTAAGAATCAATAATGCGTTTGTTAGTTTTTTCAATAGGTTTGCGGATGAGAAAATATTCTGATTTCTTTTATTGATCAAATATTAATTTGTTATGATTAAACGTTTAGCAAGAATACGAGAAATAATATGCACGCCTTTGCTATATTATATAAAATAATGACGATAGTGTAATATATATCGTTTTGGATATCAATTATTCGATAAGCGGCGTATAATGCTTTTGGAAAGTCGTGTATATAAGTGATACGAAATTAATATATCAAATTAGAACAATAAACTATTTAAAGTAAACTAAAGTGACTTAAGAGATTATCATAATAAACTTTTGTGCGTTTGCTCGATTAAAAGTTCTTAGTATAATTTATTGATTTAATAATATACAAATAAAATACAATTAATAATATTTGGTTAAAACATGGTAAAATTATGACTTATTTTACGCTATTAACGTTTTTCAGTAATCCGAGTATTTAGAAACAGTATTTATTCTTTTAGAAATATTTTTGCGGATGTTTTGTATAATCCTTGTAAACTGAATTGTTTCAAAACAAAGAACGTTTAAACCATTTCTTTGTTTTTCTCTGTGTAAGTTGTGACATTACAAGTTCACGTTGAACCGTCTATTGTTCCCTATTGTGCCGTAAACAAATTTGCAACAGTGTTATCGCTGCTGGTAGCTTTCAATGCGCCAAGTTCGAAACGGAGTTCAACTCCATTGTAGGGCTATGTAAACTCGATAATCCTATTCAACGCATTGTGTGCGACTGGACCTAACTAAAAAAATCAGTATAACTGTCTTGTAACAGGATTTTACTAAAGCATTACTAACATGCATTGGTTAGAGTAATGTCGACTTTTAGTCATGCATCTTTATTGTAAATACTCGAATGTACAGCCGATTTCTCGTTTCGTAATATCAATACTTTTTCTATCTATGTTTTTTTTGCGATGTGATATTGTCAGTTGTTTTGTGAAGTAACATGTGGCCAGTTAACAGCGGAGCACATATGTTCAACATCGCAAAATGTATAGTCGTACATAATCTAAACACAGAGCAGCTTATTAAAGTCGCTATATTAAGTAAATGAAAGTAATATACACACATTCATGAATGCAAAGCCTGTGTTTAGGCTAAGGTATTTGTACATCTGCTTTAATGTTGTATATTTAGCTCAGCGGCATAATAGGATGACATTTGTAACTAATTATGTGGTCAGGTGGTTATATATACCCGAGTATATTCCAGAGGATCAAAAGCATTAGATAGCGTAGTAATCTAATTACACAAGCTATTCTTATACAGGCGAGGAAAACATTATCCTAAAAAGTTTAGCTATGAAAATATCAATTTTCCATATCTAATATAAAATGTGTTTAAATTCTTTATCGACAACTACAAAAGTTTAGAACATGTTGCCGCCGATCAAAGCGTGTTATCCTGATACTGTTATCTTACATATCGAGCGTGCACTTGCTAAAATGCGGTGGGGCACCTTTACATATCTATGATCAAATGCAACTCATGCAGATAATATTGATAAGGTTAAAGACCTGGGAAGGTGTGGAAATCCGCATATGATAAGAAACTGACAGGATAAAAACAGTTTTATTTTTATTTTTGTGAGGATTATTTTTTGTGAGGATTATTTAAAAAAATAGGTTTATTTTCCAAAATAAGAACCAAGACTATTAAATCAAAATGGTGAATATTTTTTTAATTATATGGGTTTTATGAGTTAAGGCCCTGTTATTTTATAGAGAGCTCCGTGTTAAGTTTATATTTCCACGGTTTTATCAATATTTTGTATAATAGCATTCATTGTATATAAAAAACACATCAACAAGGGTGTGAGATATTGTGTACAAACCCCACTTCCTATGCTTGACCCGAATCAATTATCCGGTACCTTCATGTCAAACAATAAGAATTTCACGCATATCCTATTAAACCAGGTAACTGCGGTTGGTGGCGTTGCGCTATCATGGGTGTTCTTAATCTGTCCGCGTTTTAGGGGGATTTGCTTCTTAATGTGTTAATCTTGTTGGTAAAATTACGCCGTTAAGAAAAATGTATACCGATATTACTTTAATGTTCGTTCTCGAGAAAATATTTTTTATGCTGATTTACGCGAAATATTTTAATATACACAAACCATATTTAAAACTAAGGAAACTTTTCGGTGATTTTGCTACATATCTTCTGTATTGTCCGTTATGATTATTAAAATAATTAGCTTGTTAAGAGATGACATCGTAATTAAACAATTGATATAATGTGAATGAATGCGTCTTTGCAGCATTTATATTACGATACCAAATTCGTACATCGGTATACACTCTGCAGCATTTATAATACGATAAATTCATACACCGGTACACATAATATGCATTGGTCATAATACTATAACATTCGAATTAACTATGCTTCGCACAATGATTTAGAACGCAACACAGCGAGGGTCATTATTGTTATCTGAAGGTATCGCGATAACGCTTGCACGTGGCGATGCGTATTGATGTGGCGGTTATCAATGATACGCGCTCCGTCGATTGATCGACGGAAGAAAGCGTGTCACAGAAGATAAGTTATCTGCGCAGGTGGAAGTGAGAGTAGAAAAAATATCAGTTTATAACCAACACACATCGTCATTGCAACCATAAAGTAGTTTTACGAACACTAAGCAACACATTGTCAATAAGTGTTAAAGTATAGGATCATAAGTTTGACTTGTTCATATGTCAAAATATTTATTAGAAAATGTTTTCGATTTCTTTATTCAAGGAAGTTTATAATTTTATTGTTTGCTTTTTCGCAATGACAAAGGTTTTGGTTGGGAAATTTACCGGAATAGTAGCTGGACGATTGTAGAACAATAGCTATACTTTTTTGTATACATTGCTGCGACAATATTAACGCGGATGTATCACAACAAGTATTGTATTGGGCTAAAAGTTCTATTAGTCGAATGTCAGCACGAAGTTTTTATATTTTTTCTCGTTAAACTAAGTTTAGTGGGTAGAAGATTAAGTCACTTTACACTCTGTGATGTCTGCGAGTTTTTTCGGTTTGTCTGGATGGATTTGGTTTTATGAGGCTTCCAAGACTTTCAAGTTAAAATCACGGATAGGGGGATTAAGCACGATGTGTAATTATAGTCACGCGCTACGAGATGATATAAAGAAGTTACTTTAACTATAAACAACTCGCCGAATTATATGAGACAATGAAGTTGTGCATGAACTAGCAATTTTCGTGCCTATGATCTTGATGGTCGTATTGTTTGAAATGATCATTGTCTCGGTCAGTAGTGTTGTTTTGGTGGAACATTTCTTAATTGGCGCGTGCAATAGTTAGAAATGTTGCAATTTGCTAGCTAGGTCATAACTGTGGTGTCAATACTTTTTTTCGAAATGCTTATCATGAATCTGGCAGGTATTGCTCGAAACGAAAAAATACTTGTTCCGCGTGTTGAGTTTTTCGTATCTTATCACTTCGTCTTTTGTTTTACATTGCAAAGGTCACTCCGTTTTTTTCCTATCCCTCTGCGCGTTGCAGAGCAGAACCAGCATTGCTGATACGACTATCAGCGTCGACCAGCAAGTCGCACTTTCACAGTGGAGGATTAGCTAGGGACTTGTGTACTCAAGGGTCAGAGAATGCCACTCGCTATTTACATACTGGTTGCGTTGTACTAAGTAAGAAGATGTGAGCGCAGCCCCCAATGTCGGAAGTGAGAAAACTCTGCTGGACGGCAAAGTAAGCTTACTAATACTGCAAGCAAATACCAGAGCCAGACTTATAATAGCCATTGGGGAAGGAACTAAAGCTCAGTGTGTCCGTTTCACAGCCGGATGAAGGAGGTATAGCAAACGTAAGGATGAGACAAGATTAATTTGAATAGCATAAAGATGTACATTCGCTGTTCCATTAGACATATTCATATGGCATTACGAACTAAATTTACCAGATTTTGTTTTCGGTGAACGGCAGTTAGGACGATTTGTGATAGATAAACAGCATTGTTTTTATTTTCAACGAATTCACGAGGCACTGGATTGGCACCGATCTTATCGGGCTTACCGAGCGGATAACAAAAGAAAGAAAAAAAGCACTGGCGACCGAATTCCTCGTAGACTCAATTATCAGTCAGTACTGTTTAACAGTCAAGCGAGTTGGTTCTATTCTTTCAGACCACAAAACAGTTTAATAAGTTAATAAATATTTTAAAAACAAGGCAAATTAAGCCAGTTTACCTTTTATTAAAATCATTTGTCCCCGAATAGAATATTCTATTACGTCATAGCATGTAAGATGCGCAAGAGAAAACCAACCAATGATCGACGAGTATGATAATAATAAGAAATAGAGCACGAAATTCAAAAGCAATAAACTGCCAGTAATAAATTTATGTACTAATTTACTGTCTTTTGGTTCAAATTTATGCAAGTAATGGTAGGTTTAAATAAGTTTTAGAGTAACATGTGTAATTCATTCAAGTATGTTAGTTAGCAGATATCCGAAACTTAAGAAAATTAGCCGGTAAGTTCAGTTTTACTAAGTTACAAAGATGAAGTCTCCAAATCGGAACAGTCACTGCAGGAGTTCAATTGAGGAAGAAATACGTTTACTGTCGCTAACAGGAAAGGTTTGTGTTGCAGAATAGAACATTAACTATAGACTAACCAGCTGGGCAGCCCGGTTTTGAAAGCCGTACGAGAGATATGCAACAGACGATTATCCAGACACCTGGCACTGTTGTCTAATAGTTAGCAACCAAATATGGCCGAATTTTACACGACACTTGCTTTTAGTCATTTGTTAGAAGGGTTGTCTGTCGTTTAATGCATTTTAGAGACTTGTTTTTTTAATTTGCTTAATTTTTTACGTTCTCCAGGTTTTACTAGGTTTGTTACCGGTACACCTGGTACATATTTCTTTTGTTGATTATGTTCAGCGGTTTGTGGTCAGTGTGTATGAACGTGTGTACTGTTGGTCAAAGTGAACTGGTCGTTTGATATTCGTTTGTAGTGTATCTTTTCATTTGCTCTTTTTGTAATTTACTATGGGGCGACTCTAGCATGTTAAGGTGTTTATTTGCCTACCAAGACTTCTCACCTGCACTTAATATTACAATATATTCTAAATAAAACTGTCAGTAGGTGATTAAAAAAATAAATCATTTTTTTTTTAGATCAAACTTTAATCAATCACTTATTATTTCAGGAACTTTTCACTGCCATTAGTTTAGTTTATTAATTTCACTGCCAATATGCCACGCACAACACTTTTAGATTCATCTAAAATTTTTTCGATGTCTCAAATTACGGCTCAGGTAAACTTAAAGTTGAAAAAATAGAAAATGCATGCCCAATAAATTACAAAATTTGATAAGCATGCTGTGTCTTAATATCTATGTATAATTAAAATACATAAAAATATGGTATAGCCAGTTTGGTTGATTGTGTATTTTTCAATCAGAAAAAGGTTGGTAAGACATCTGCAAAACGACCAGCCACTTCTCCAGCAAAAGGAGCAGTTCATAAAAGATCAGCTTTCGGTGACATCACTAATGTAAGTATGATACTGAAAATGAAATATGCACTGTTTTGATCAATTGTTTAACGCAACTATTTTTTAGGCTGGTGTTGTCAAAGTAAAGGCGATTGCCAAACCAGAAATTAGAAAAGCGGAAGCCAAGAAAACCAAGCCAAAGCGCCGATCGGTCAGACTTTCCCAGCAACCGATTAAAAGCAATGAGAAACTGAGCAATGTTGAAAATATTACAAAAATCACTGAAGATTTTTCACTGTCAAGGTACATTAAAAAAGTTTCTGTAATATACAATGAATATGTTTTTTATCTTTATATACCGTTTTATATGAATAGGCTTTTTTTACTTTTATATAATATACAATGAATATGCTTTTTATATGTTTGTTTTTTTATAAGTTTAATAAATAAAAAGGAATATTTAATAACAGCATTTTTTTTATTGTCAGCTCACAAGAGAGTTGCTCCTCTTCATCATCAAGTGTTTATGAATCGCTCCCGAGCTCTCCAGCAACTCCAACTTGCTTTATCGAGCACCTCCCTTCGCCTCGTCGCAGGAAGCTCAACTTCACTGATATCGACGCAGCCAACGCGGAAAACATAAACGAAGCCCCCGAATACGCGTTCACAGTGTTTGAATACATGAGATCCAGGGAACATCAATTCCCAATCGCTGAGAACTACATGACAGAAGTGCAAACTGAAATTACAGGGGAGATTCGAGCAATTCTTGTCGACTGGATGGTTGAGGTAAAATTCAAAATGTTTACTAATTTATTACTAAAATTTAGGCTATTTTAAGCCTACACATGCATGTTCTTATACTAAATTTTTCCTTTCATATTAGGCTTATATATTCCACAAATAAGAATTTTCTAATTAAAAAAAATGTTCAAAGTCATTCTCTAAACCTTTAAAACTTTTTTTTTAAACACAACAATATGACAACATTGTTTATTTCAGGTTCAAGAAAATTTTGAACTGAACCACGAGACATTATATCTCGCAGTTAAGCTGGTCGACAGCTACTTGCAGAAAGTAAAAATTGCCAAGGAACAGCTTCAACTTGTAGGAGCAACCAGCTTGCTTATTGCTGCAAAATTTGATGTAAGTATAATAAATCCAAACTGCGTTGTTTTGATTTCTAAAGAATATGGCAATACATGCCAAATTATAAAATCCTACTAATAGCTTTTGTGTTCATTTAATACAATTAACAATATTTTGACATTGGTGAACTTTTTAAGGCCTTTAGATTTTTACTCAAAGATGTAAGGTTTAACATATATTGTCCACAAAACTAATCTCATCATTGTAACAGGAGAGGCAAGCACCTTATCTTGACGACTTCCTCTACATCTGCGACGACGCTTACACCAAACAGCAAATGATACGAATGGAACGAACTATGCTTAAAGTCATTGATTTTGATATCAACATTCCAGTTCCTTACCGTTTCCTTCGTAGATATGCAAAGGTAGGCATGTGTTTATTAAATTAAACCTTTGGCTGTGTTAATGTGTTTAAAAGTAAAACATGTTTTGTTAGTGTAAGCTGTAACAAAGCACAACATGTGTTTACTTAAATTTGTTTAGAAAATGATTATTATAAAGAAATAATTTGACTAAACCATATTTGAAATAATTTCTTAAATTTGTTTATAAAATGATTATTATAAAAAAATAATGGTTTCTTCTTCCAACTTTTATTGTGTATCCTGGAATTTAATGTCATAATAATTATTCTTGTATTACAGTGTGCCAAGTCAAGTATGGAGGTTTTGACACTTGCTCGATACATTATGGAGCTATCGCTCCAGGATTTTTCATTTGTCAGCAAATCCGCATCTTTAATGGCGGCCTCTGCACTGTGGTTGGCCCTCAAAATGAAAAAGAGCAATTTTGAATGGGTAAGTCATAACTCAAGTCAATTGGAACTTAATTTAGTATGTTAACTCATTATGATTGGGCACTAATAACTTTGCTCCCATGTCTTGACAGTGAATTATGATAAAAATAAAACCAATTAAACCATATTTTCATTTACAGAATGACACCCTTGTGTATTATTCAACACACACTGAGGCAGATGTAATTGATCTTGCCGCCCAGCTTAATCGAATGGTTGCGTCTAGAGACTCCAAACTTAAAACGGTAAGCTTTTGCAATATTGATTGTGTTTTAACTTTTGTGGTTA
Source organism: Ciona savignyi (assembly GCA_000149265.1). Taxonomy (NCBI): domain Eukaryota; kingdom Metazoa; phylum Chordata; class Ascidiacea; order Phlebobranchia; family Cionidae; genus Ciona; species Ciona savignyi. The sequence continues at coordinate 840,483 of CH002809.1, read as the reverse complement.
GGTATTTCATTGTAATCAATTGTTTTTGCATCTATGATGTATGTATGTAATTAGGAATGGAATAAATAAGCAAGGCGTTTTAAAATGGCCGAACATATATAGAACAAAAAATAATTATTGCGATGTTCTTTGATGTACATGTATTTAAAACGCCTTTATTTTACAGATCTTCACCAAATATTCGCACTCAATCTTTTACCAAGTCGCCAAAACCGACACTTTAACCGAATCACAAATCCAAGTGGAAGCTTCAAGAATTTCTTCTACCAAACAGCTCACTCAACTCTAAGCTGTGCGTTTCCTATCTACGTTATCCAAATGTTCCTTATGATATGACGTCATTGTTTTAAATCGGCAACGTCATTATCGCACCGATATCGCCGCGAGAAGATATTTTCAGTTGCAATCCCAGATTGCTGACCACGCGTGACGTGACACAAGTGATTGTGTGACGTCACACAGGTGCAGCTGAGGTGCAACACAGTTTGATTGTCTTCTAACAAACGGTTAAACGAACGTTCTATTCCACTTTATCTTTTCTACCTCGTTCACACACATCGTAACAATGACGTAGTCCTACGTCACACGTGAATTTTGATGTCATTAACTAAAACACACGCGACAAAACTGATCTTTCTCTTCATATTTCTTCCTAAACGCGCGAAGTTTTTATCGACCGGGCCATTGTGGTCCTCCTGAAAATTTTATCGTAGTTTCCCCTTGTGTTACTTAATGCATTATGACGTTCTTTTGCGAGTACTTTTTATATTGTTTCTACTTTCCCATGTACATACTTGTGTTATTTTTAAGTTTTATGGCGCACGGCCGCGGTCATCTACGATCGCAACAGTCAACTCACACACACCTGACACACACACGTCACATTTCCCCGCCCGATCGCACCGGTATAGTTCCCGTGTGTTGTTTCAAATAAAAGAATATTAGAAGCTACTGAAATTGTGTTTTAATGCAGAGTGAAATTTCAATAGATTTTTTTTCCATTTTGGTTTCCGCCCATGATAGGATAAAGACATTCTTGTTTCGTCCGGCCCGTTGGTCTAGCGGTTAAGTGGGTCGCCTTTCAATCGAAAGGTTGCAGGTGAAGGAACGTGTCTATTATTACAACACACTGCAATAGCTCCGGTAACCCGACGGTGGGCGCAAGGTTATCTGACGATTGCCCGTGTGTTAACCCCCTTGGTTTTCTCATTCACGGGGATAAATATGAATATCCTATCCTACCCGGCAATGGGAAGCATGGATATTATAACATGGATTGGTAACCGACAGCTTATATCGCGCCTACCGTCAATTTATACCCACTTGATCCGTCTTCTTCCGCTTACACCGAGCTATGTTAAGATTTAATGCGATATAAGCGGACTGTGTTACTAACACAGTAACATGTGTTACATTTTGAGAAACAATATACATCACGTAACGTAAAGACGAAGTAGTGCTGCTTTCGTGGCAGATTAATGTACGTGTACTTTTATTCGCATCAACCACTCAACACCACAGCAGTAAAAAATAATGCGATAAAATTTGCCATATTTAGTTTTGAATAACATTATACGGAGCTAGAAATTTGTTTCGTTTTTAAAGCTGGGTAAGTAAGTAGTCAGACATTTATTTGATGTTAGCAAAGTTGACTTAGTCTTTTAGCCATCGGGTATATTCACACAAGCAACCTTTTTGTTGCATGCAGACCGCCTAAGAGTTTTCCCATCAAGCTACCCGGTCGGATAGACTAGTTTATACATATGTAATAGACAGCCCGAGTATGTAGAATTATTTGGCATTGTATTGGGTCATGATTTATAATTCGTGATGACCTGGCCTAGAATTAAATATGTCTCTTTTTATAGAGAACATGTGGCGTTTAAAGGCCGGTTAGTCTTGCGGTTTAGTGCGTCGCCTTTCAGTCGAAAGGTTGCCGGTGCGAAACTGGTCCCTAGCTAATCGGTTGTATCCTTGGGCAAGGCACTTAACGGCAATTGCCTGAACCCAGCAAATTAATGGATACTCAAATAAAAGAATGTGTCTATCATATACACAACATACTGCAATAGCTCCGGTAACCCGTCGGTGGGCGCTAGGTAATCTGACGATTGCCCGTGTGTTAACCCCCTGTGTTTTCCCATTTACGGGGATAAACATAAATATCCTATCCTATCCTAAAGGCAACTGTCAGTATGACAGCGTTTTACCCGTTACCGGTAGATGACGCTCTTGACATCGCTATTTTGTCCACGCTTAGCGCGGAGTCGACATGTGCGAAGCTATGTCTATGGGCGATCACCATATGATATTCTCCCGTAGCTGACGGATTTCATAAATCGAAGAAACCACGGATCGTATAGTGTGCCGAAATCTTCAATTCTGTTAACATATGTTATTTCATTACCCACAAGCTACTTTTAAAACGCGGGATGCTATCAATCGTCACCGCACTTTTCGATTCTCTAACTTTTTTGCTTCAATACCGTTAAAAGACTTACATATAGCTCTATGCCAACAATAACTGGGATGGTACGACATAATGACAGAAACCGATCATATAAGTTGGGACAAGAAAGTTGGTTAAGCAGTAATGCTTTACTCCTTTAAAATACTCCAAGCGCGTGTATTGAAAAATGTGGTAAAGCTACAATGTCCGCCGGTTAGTCTGGCGCTTTCAATCAAAAAGTTGCAGTTGCGAAACTGGTCGGTTGTGTCCTTGGGCAAGGCACTTTACGAACATTGCCTGAACCCAGCGGATTAATAAATTTCTACCAATTTAAAGGAATGTGTCTATCATATACAACACACTGCAAAGGGTCCGTAACCCGACGGTGGGCGCGATGTGATCTATAACGATTGCTCCCATTCACGGGGATAAACATGAATATCCTATCCTATCCTACAAAGGCATATTTTCACGATAACAAATTGGAGACTGGTTGTAACACACAAAGCACATTTCTAACGTGACACCAGGCATACTATTATTACACCGAAGGGGCAGCTGCTGTCGCTAAAAGTTAAAATGTGAAACAATGAACGGAATTAAGATCGCAATATAGAATGTCACGTAAACTCCAAGTGTCATCAATATAAATTACACAACGTTGTTTCTGATCTAAACGTTTAGCGGAAAAAAAATCTGTTTTTAAAGCTCTAATAACTATTATAAAATCTTGACGTCTAACTTCAAGTAACCAGCTGATCACGGTCGGGTTAGCGGAATTATTGATGTGTGTTGTGTGATTGAGAAGTTGTTAATGTTAAGTTACCCTTAATCTACTGGGTTTAGACAATGTCCGCTAACCCTGCCTTTCATGTGATAGGATAGATATTACGTTTTTGCACATATTCATGTTTATGCACACGTGAATGGGAAAATCAAGGGGGTTAACACACGGGCAATCGTCAGATCACCTCGCGCCCACCCTCGGGTTACCGGAGCTATTGCAGTGTGTTGTATATGATAGACACGTTCCTTCAATTTGTGGCTGACGTGCAATGCTCTTACTCTATTAATGTACCAAGCTGTGTCAGCCGGCCCAACAAATTTTACATTGGCGAAACAGACTGTAGATTTTTAATAGCAATTTCAATCAGTCATCAGCGACTATTGATGGAAATGGATTTTCTAAAACCCATATCATCTTTCGATTTAATGGATGGATGTGACTATACAAAGATCAATCATAAGCATTCTTTGATGGGCAGGATTTGATCCATACGTTTCCTTTATATTGTTTTAACTGCGAAATTCCAAACCTTAACTCCCAGTTATATAACAGCCCGGACTAAGTTACATAGCTCTGTAAGCTTTTATAAGTGTAAGGTATGCGTAAATATATTGGGTCTAATGGCATAAACTTTTAAACATAAATCACGATTTGGATAAGTTTAAATACACTCCGGATTAGAATGATTTGACCTAAATAGCGGATATACTTAATTAAGTTTGAAGTGATATTCTAAAAAATAACCCGTCTAATATATATGTACAATTTATCAGATAATGCACGCCGTTGTTGTATTAGGATTGTTGCTATCACTTAGTGTTGTGGAATGCAATACGTCATGCAATCACACTAACCCATGCAAGTTTGTAGGTAAGTGACTGTTTAATATTTTCCCGTTCAGCTGTTTAGTCTGGCGGTTAAGTGCGTGTTAACACACTGCAATAGCTCTGGTAACCCGACGGTGGGCGCTAGGTGATCTGACGATTGCCTGTGTGTTAACCCCCTTGGTTTTCCCATTCACGGGGATAAACATGAATATCCTATTACTATATGGTGGGTTTGTCGTGTTGTTGCCATGGTGCTGTCTCTTCTTGCATTAAGATCGCGACTGTATAGTGGGGAATCGTTCAATTACTGATCATGCGTATCATTTCTTTTTACATTGAATTTAAGTTCAAAAGCTTTAGGCAGTTGTTAAAAAATAGATCCTTTTTGGTTTATAGAACTTTTGGTGTTAACATCTGCCTCACTTCGCAAGCATTACTATTAACATATAGTAAAAAGCTATCCGGTTTCTACACGATTATCCTGGTTATGTTCGTATGGTTAGTATGGCGATTTAGCGCGTCGCCTTTCAATCGAAAGGTTGAAGGTGCGAAACTGATCGCTAGCTAGTCGGTTGTCTCCTTGGGCAAGGCACTTTACGGACATTGCCTGAACCCAGCGGATTAATGGGTTCTATCAAATTTATGGAACGTGTCTATCAAATAAAACACACTGCAATAGCTCCGGTAGTGCGAGGTGATCTGACGATTGCCCGTGTGTTAACCCCCTTGGTTTTCCCATTTACGGGTATAAACATGAATATCCTATCATATTTGCCATAGATGAGATTAAGTTTTCGCTTTGTAAACGATCAGGGAAAGTATCTAGGCCTATGAAGTAACAAGATTTGGTCTGCTGTATTACTATTTCGAATAGATCCGTGTACGCAAAGAGTTGTCCGGAATTTTGCAACTTGGTTTGACAGGTGTATTGGCCCTGCCGGTTATCGCGTCATCTTTCAATCGAAAGGTTTCAGGCGCGAAACTGGTCGCTAGCTAGTCGGTTGTGTCCTTGGGCCAGGCACTTTACGGACATTGCCTGAACCCAGCTGATTAGTGGGTTCTACTAAATTAAAGGATCATGTAAATCATATACAGCACACTGTAAGCTCCGGTAACCCGACGGTGGGCGCGAGGTGATCTGACGATTGCTCGTGTGTTAACCCTCTTGGTTTTCCCATTCCCGGGGATAAACAGATAATCCTATTCTATCCTATAACATTCAGGAGGGCAGCCCCTAAAGCAGCCGTCGCAACATGTGTCAAAAGACGGTAAATTGGAAATGGAATATCGAGTTCGAATTGTCGATTTTCAAGTCGAGTGGTTGACGTTGTACAGACGAACTTATGACGGGGAAATCCCTAGTGCGACTTGGAGAATCAAACAAGGAGACCAAGTTCATTTGCATCTGGTGAGTATCTTTTATTCCTAATTTGTTCATGTAGGATCTGTGGAAATCTTATACGTATTTATAATTGTCTTGCTGTATATTTTAACTATTAGGTCGCCATGCTATGTGTACATATTTTATGCGTTTCCCGCGAGTTCTGTTTAACGCATGCTAAGCCTCGTGTACTAACATGTGTTTCCTGTTACGAATGTTATAAAACTGTGTAGAATTCCATATTATTACGAGAGGTCTTCCGGGTTGGCCACTTCTGGTCTGACCGCTCTCCATCTTTTTACCCTACTTACCTAAGCTATGCCCCTGTGTTGTTCTTTAACTGGCTGCACGCTGTGCGTTAACCCAATAAAGTTAAGGTATGTTTTCAGATAAACACGTTGACATATCCTGATAAGCAGCAACCACCAAATGGATTTCGGTATCCAAATTCAACAAACATTCACACCCATGGTTTGCACATTAGTAGCAAGGTTTGTATCATTTTCTCTTACATATAAACAACACAGATGTCCAATTGCGACCTGCCTGCATAGAATCCGGTTATTTAGCTCAGTTAGTCAAAATACCATGGAATAATTGGTTAAAACATACAAACCGTAAACATGCTATTCCCTCATAGCTCCGGTGATCCGATGGTCCGATGGTTGGTATAAGGCAATGGTTTTCAATCTTTTTGACCTCATGGCGTACCCAAGACCAATTACAAATGGAACGGGCGCGCCTTGCATGGGAAGTCAAAACAATATGTTAATACTAGAACGTAACAATGAAAAAGAACGAACTAGACACTAATAATTTAGTAGTTTATGATCTATGCACCTTTTGTTGTAAATTTACGAAATGGAAGTGTGGCGCACCTAGCTAACCGTTGCGGCGCACCATTTGAGAAACATTGGTATAAGGTAATCTGACGATTTGTATCACTACGTTAAACCATATCAACAACCATGCTTTTAAAAAAAATAATGCCCTAACAACTAAATTTGAACAACTGATAAATGAGAAATCAACAAATACAATTTTTATTTTTGTTTCTTTCGCTGCAGCGTTTATCACCAACAATTTAAAAATACATGTCATATATATATATACCAAAACATATATGGTGTTAACTGAAAATCCAACAATTAACCAAAGAAATAAAAATACCACAGAAAAACAGGAAGGCACCAAACTAAAAGTTATCTAGTTTGGCGCCTCCCTGTGAAAAAAAATGTATATATAATTATATAATTAAAAATAGGGTTAACTTGTAACATAACTGTAACAGTTGGGATTAGCAATTCAGAATGATTTATATTAAATGATTAATAAACTGTTACATATTATATAAAATGATATACAAAACAGCAGATAGCGAGAAAACTGTCCC
>CH002809.1:787546-820374 GCA_000149265.1 Ciona savignyi | reverse complement strand
TATATAATAATAATATCAGAGGTTGTCCTCATACCTATAGTGGGTGTGGTTTGAATACTTTTCTCTGTTAAGATGAAAGCCTTGCGCTGCTTCAACAACAAATCTACCGCGCATATCGCTTTGTGGCAGTTTTGTGAAATCGCCGACGAAATGGGGACGCTTTGGTAAGCTTGTTTGCAATTGTACGAATTTTGGTGTGCCAACAACTTTAATCTTGAATAAAGTCTGGTTGTACTCTTGCGCACCGCCCATTGACAAGGTATCTGATAGAAAGAATAACGACCGAACCTGCGGAAATATATTATTAGTCCGACAGATTAGTCTAGTGCAGTGCTTCTTAAATAGTGCGCCACAGGGGGTAGCTGGGTGCGCCACACTTGCATTTCATAAATTTACGACAAAATGTGCATAGATCATAAACTGCTAAATGGTTAGTGTCTAGTTCGTTCTTTTCCATTGTAACGTTAGTTCTTGATTTGTTAGATTATGCATGATATTCATACCTCGTAAATTCCAGGTTTGTTGCACACAACCAACCAATCAACTTTTCCTGAAGGTACGATAAGAGATCTGCCCGATTTGGGGAAAGCGGCTTTGTCTAGGTATAAACCATCATTGGCAATTTCAAGCACGTTGCAGCCGTCAGTGACTTGAGCTGTTTCTTTGTATATCATTGGGGCGAGATGGGCTGTGCCACCAGCGTTTACCATCCTGAATATTTCGAGAGTGCCGTCAAACAGTAATACTTGTAAAACACACCTTGACTGTTAGCTATAGGATAGGATATTCATCTTTATCCCCGTGAATGCGAAAACCAAGAGGGTTAACACACGGGCAATCGTCAGATTACCTCGCGCCCATCGTCGGGTTACCGGAGCTATTGCAGTGTGTTGTGTATGATAGATGCGTTTCTTCAATTTGGTAGAACCCATTAATCCGCTGGATTCAGGCAATGTAACCGTTAGACCAACCAGCCGGACAAATATGTTTAGCAACTAGGGCTTTCAACCACCCTTGGGTTTGTTTTAAACATGATGCATTTAGTTTGTTTTCATGTATGTCTAAGCATCTATGTTCAGTAAAAAATATATATATTCTCGTTATATTTAAGACAAATGTTTTTGTTGAATGTCTAGACAATGTCATCTTAAATTATTAAAACTTATTACCGAAATTATTACAGTTTTGTTTCTACAAATAGAGACTAATTTATTTTATGTTTATTCCAGTAAATGGGAAAAAAATTGTGCAAATCTAAACCTTATTAACTAAAATCCATGTATGTTCTATATCCTTCTTGTTAAATCGCCCCTTTACAAGCTAAATTGCGATTAATAATTTTAAATTTGTATGATAACGTGGTATGTTTTGCCAGGGTAAGCCATTAAAAAATAGGCTTAAGCTCATTTTTTTGAAACTAAAAAATGTTTAAAGATGATATCTTAATTGGACGACAGAGTAAAAACTATAAAAGGCTCTGGCACCTGCATGCTCGGAAATCTAAAATAACTTATTTAGTTTAGTTATGCTGCGTAATTTCCTTTATATTAATATTAGGTCATATTTAGTAAATATTATTTTCGCACTCCAACCCTGTCATAAGGAAGTGTCCCTGGAAATATTGCATTAGTAACAAGTATTTTGCATTCCACCCTATAATACACCGTACATAAGGGGACAACAGGCATCGAATTTACCTTATCCCTACACAAACTGAGAAAAACTAAACAAAAATAACTCTTTTGTTAAAGAAAATAAATTGATTATACAATGTTTGTTAAAATACCTAAATCGTTTAATTTGTCCAGTTGCCATAGTAAGTACAGGTCGCACTTGTCCATTGGTTGTGTATAAATTAATATTTCTAGCAAGCCAATCTTCCAAAGTTCCTCCACTAGTTATATTAGTTTGATGCCTGTAAAATATAGTTTTTTGAAGGTATTGTGACAAGTGATTTTTAAATACATATATGGATAGGATAATCATGTTTAACCCTGTGGATGGGAAAACCAAGGGGGTTAACACACAGGCAATCATCAGATCACCTCACGTCCACCGTCGGGTTACCAGAGCTATTGCAGTGTGTTGTATATGATTCACACGTTCCTTTAATTTGGTAGAACTCATTAATCCGATGGGCTCAGGGAATGTCCGTTACGTGCTTTGCCCAAGGACACAACCGACTTGCTAGCGACCAGTTTCGCACCTGCAACCTTTCTATTGAAAGGCGACGTACTTAACCACCAGACTAACCGATCGGATATAAATCCGGCTAGCGACCAGTTTTGAAAACCCTCCAACCCTTCGGCTGAAAGGCGACGAGGCACTTATCCACTAGATTAATCTCTCGACGATATGGTATTCTTAAAAAAACATCATTTGTTACACATTGTTTCAGGTGACAAAGAGATATTTTTGCCAATTATTCTGAAAATTGTCTAAATATTCAGTCAAAGCTCTTGTTTTAAAAAATTTGTGATTCTTAAAAAAATTGGAGCATAGTATGGGATGGATATTCTAACACCGATACTAACCATTCAAGATATTAAAGACCGCCACCAGACTGATTTATTTTAATTTAAACTAAGTGTTTTGTCGGTACCTTTTTTTAATTTTTCCGTATACAGTGTTTAAGTCAATTGGTTGTTAATTAAACAAGCCAGCATGAACTAGAGAGTGCAAAATACCCTTGTTAACCCTTTAGAAACGAGATTGTTTTTGCGCAGTTTGCGTGTTTTGACCGAGTCCGCTTTGTAGTTCTCTAGCGCCTCTCGTGTTATAGTTAGAGCAAAATGTTCAACACTAGAGTTGTTCGAAATAAAATTTCCAAAATTTCTAAAAATTTTATTTTTTGATGACGTCACTATCTTGGCGTCCACGTCATATTCTTTCTTATACAATGTTGTAGTTTTTGGTTTGTTTACAATAGAGTCTAACTTACTTTTACAAAGTTACTCAAAAACAAATTTCCTACAATTATATTATACTTTTGGTTTTATGACGTCATCAAAATAATATTACGTCACTAATTTCATGTTACAGGTCCACCCATCCGAAAGTTTTTTTTCGTTTTTTTTATTATAAGAAATGTTAGAATAGAAATTTAGATTACTATAAAGTCCACATTTCTTTTTCTTACTTATTTTCTTTGAAATAAACTATAAATGAAGTGTTTGAACCAAATTGCGACTATAACTATAAAGATACTCAAAACCCCCCCAAAATGTAAAAAAAACAGGTAAGATCACATCCGGGACATCCCAAGAAGCGAAACTGATTCTACTGCCATAGAGACATTAAATGAAACGCACATTTTGGGCGTAGTATTAGCAAAAAACGTTCTTTGTGAGACTTCCCCCTCAAAATTAGACCAAAAAAAGTAATAAAATTCAACTAAACTTTACTTAAAAATTTCAAATGCAAAGTTATGTTTATTTTTGTATTTTTCAAAAGATATATCATATAGCTTTCCAAAGAGACCAAACTTTAGCAGTTTGGATAAGAAACTTTGGAGATTTTTTATTTTGAATGAGCACATGTCAAAAAAGCCAAATTTGGTCTTATCGTTTCTAAAGGGTTAAGCCCTGAAACCAAACATGCCTCTAAACATCAGGCCAAGAGATCTTTTAGAGGCCACGGGCTTACCATAGAATTGACATTGCAATTTTGCCCAGGCATATTAATCTAAACTTGTTAAAATAAACAAAGTGCCATGTTCTCGAGTTTTACAACAAAATAAGTGCGTCGCCTTTTAATCGAAAGGTTGCAGGTGTGAAACTGGTCGCTAGCTAGACGGCTGTGTCCTTGGGCAAGGCACTTTACGGATATTGTCTGAACCGAGTGGATTAATGGGCTCTACCAAATTGAAGGAACGTGTCTAACATATACAACACAATGCGATAGCTACAGTAACCCGACGGTGGGCGCGAGAATAAAGATACATTGGTGCCTGTTTTGGTTGCTTGTTATTATAATGTCGCCTGTTATAATGTCATAGTGTTTGTTTAGTATCGCTAAGGTATGCATAAATTACAAATATAACCTGAACAAAGGATCGTCCTGAATTAGCTTTTGGATGTTGGCATAACCATTTCCGAAGAAGTTTATATATTCAAGAAGAGGTTGAAACACGAGTTGAATATCGTGTTGGCAGTTATTAGGACACGATACTGCCCACAGGTGAGCAGGAGTTTGAAAATATTCATCTTCCACGATTATCATGCCAGCCATACCTCCTTGCACCTTGGATGTTATAATAAGAATTTAAAATTAGTTTTTTCACCCAAAATCAATTAATTAACAATCCTTAATTACCAACTGTGGAGTAAAATTACTAAGCTAAAAGTATTTACTTTCGGCGAAAAATCTTATATATATATATATATATATATATAAATATATATACAAATCTACGTTAGGGTTTAAAAGGCGTACTTCCCATTTATTGTCATTTGGCATAATGGCAATAATAATAAGCTGCAACAGATTAAGTTACAAGATTTCACATATATTTTATGACAGCAATTGTTTATTAATATTGACCTTATATTCATTAAAGATGACGGGCTATTTAACACTGTAACCAAAATGTAATTTAGGTCAGATTACTTTCGCTTTTAAACATATAGGCCTATTTTAAATAAAAAAATACGCATAATAACACTCAATGACAAAAGTAGGCTAACGTCCTTGCTATAGTATAAACCTAAAGATTGCAATGCACCTGAAACATTGAGGCACCATGCAAATGAGAATGGTACCAGTAGGTACCGGCTGGATTTTGGGGGTCGATTTCATAGAAGTAGTGGTAGGAATGACCTGGATCGATTTTTACAAATATATTGTCCTGTGGTTCCTAGAAACAACTGTGTTAAAACGGTAGAATAAAGCATAGAAGTTTTTTAAAACAGCCTGTTGTTAAGATGCACAAAATTTTGTCAAAATAAGTTGGTGAGTTAATCACAAAGGGCTTTAATTGTGATTACATCATCAAATCTGTAACATGTTTCAAACGAACTCCATGTTTTAACCATCACACATATGGCAAAATGGTAATTGGACGTTTCTGTCATTTTCTTATTTTTTAATTGTTAATTTAGAACATGTAAAGTAGTGATTTTATTACAATCTTTACCACATTCTTCCTAGGGATGTCTACGTTGCGATTAGTATCCACAATGGTAAGAGTTGCCACAATAATAATACAAACCTCGCTACTAATGTGCAAACCATGGGTGTGGATGTTCGTTGAATTTGGATACCGGATTCCATTCGGTGGTTGCTGCTTGTTAGGATTTGTCAATGTGTTTATCTGGATATATAGAAGGTTTGACAGGATTTTTACTATTTTCAAGTGTGGTTAAATTAAATCAATATTAGGTTTAGGTACTAATAATAAAAACACAATTTAACTGAACGCTATAAGTTAAGGCAAGTTCGGTCTTCCTTATTTATTATAGTCCCTGTTTCTACATATATCAATTAATACGCCACTGTTTTAAAAAGCCATATTTGTTATCCATGATCATTTAAATTAGAATATTTTTAAAAATTGCTTTAATTTTTAAAGAATTGCTATTTTTTATTTACGTTGGTTATAACGATTATCCAATTTTGATTTTTTTAAATAAGTGGAATTTTGCGGTTACTCTGTAGTATTTGTAAGCCTAGTTATCACAATTTAGGATTTCGACAATCATTACTAACATTTCTGAAAGTTTTAACTTGATTTTTTCAACTCTTTTGTGTCCAAACACCCGTTACACACTCTTAATATGTCTTCCAACAAAAATATCGACGGAAAAAAAAAAAACGTGAGCGTAATTTTGAATTCCTATGCCTAGTGATTAAGTCGGTAAGCACTTAATGTACATCAAACTGAGGCTACAGCTGATCGACATTTGTGACGTCATACAGTAGCTTATGGGAACTCCTGGTGTGTTTTGGGTAATTTTTTTCCTAGGAGAGAGTTGTTCATGCGAAACGACAAGTAACTTGTGAAAACACATGGTGTATTGTGGATTATATCTACCGGTATATATCTAGCGCGCTTCTGTATGAAGATTTTAAAACATTTCGAAATGTGATGGGTGCTAAACCAAATGCTGGGTATTCAGTGGTGTGCTTAGTCTATGCACTGCACACACTATTTATTCTATGAAACTGCACACACTATTTGCGTAAAAACTAACTCTAAGCCTGAACCCCAACCCTAACGCTAATCTCTACCTGAACACCAATCCTAACCCAATCAGTCAACCATGGGGTTATTGTGCATTGGTATTGATATAATACCGGTATTAAATTTGCGGTAGCCTACCTCTAAATACTACAGGATCGCTTGGATTGCATGGATCGCTTACTAGTTACTATACTTCGTAATTATAAAAGCTATAATATTAATGTTAGGGTTGGGGTTAAAGTTAGTTCTGGGGTTGAGATTAGTGTTAGGGACAGGGTAAGAATTACTTTCCATAGCAATCTAAGTAAATCACGCGCTCCAAGCGATCCCGTAGTATTTAGAGGCACCCTTTAATTTATGAATTTTCTGGATATTGATCAAGGAGATGCGGTTTTAAAATCATCTTTGCCGATATACAGTTTGAAAAGAAGAGAATCGGCCTAAAAAAAGAAAAAAAGATTTAAAAAAATTACGCACAACACACCAGGAGTTCCGACAAGCGACTCAGTGATGTCACAAATGTCGATCAGCTGTAGCCTCAGTTTGATGTACATTAAGTGCTTACCGATTAAGTCCCTTAACCCAGCGGTTCCCAAACTTTTTTGTTGGCGGCGCCTTTTGTAAACTTATTAAACCTTGCGGCTCCCCCATAAAGCCAAAAATTTCAAACTGCAAGTATTGTATATTGTATATCAAGACTAGTAAGCACTTTGATAACCATTCAAATTCTTCAAAACTATTCACTGAAGTGATGAACAGTCAATCAATGCAAAGCAGTTATTTGACAAACTATTATTCGAAAACAATGCAAGTTAGCAAATAGTGGCAGTTAACACCGAACAATGGATTTTTATCAAGTAAAACGAATACTGTATGGAGTTGCACACCAGGCTCATACATCTCCAACTAACACATGTACTGTAATTTTTTGTGAGAAAACAATATAATAAATGCAGCAACTTCCGCATGCTTTCGCGGCGCCCCTGGCAAAGTCTCGCGGCTCCCCAGGGCGCCGCGGCGCCCAGTTTGGGAACCGCTGCCTTAACATATATAATCTTTATAAAGGGAAACTACCTAGCCGGAATTCCCTATATGAAATCTTACATTGGCCGCTGGGCGCTGCACGTCTAATTTATATTAGCTAATATCTTATGAGTTTCCATTGACATTAACTATATCTTGGTGTATATATTAATAACTATAAACAAGTTTCTTTAATATTTGAATATATTTTCCGATTAATTTTTTTTCGTTTGGTAGATTAAGAAGCAAGTAGGAATAAAAGATACTCACCAGATGCAAATGAACGTGATCTCCTTGCTTGATTCTCCAAGTCGCACCCGGGATTTCCCCGTCATAGGTTCGTCTATGCAAGGTCAACCACTCGATTTTGAATTCGACAATTCGAACTCGATATTCCATTTCCAATTTACCGTCTTTTGACACATGTTGCGATGGCTGCTTTAGGGGCTGCCCTCCTAAATGTTATACACCTGTCAAACCAAGTTGCGAAATTTAAGGCAACTCTTTGCGTACACGGATCTATTCGAGCTTAATGGCGAACCCCTGCGGGCGACAATTTTGCCAAAACCGACTTTTTACCGTACTACACTAATAATGCTAATAATGTACTAATGTACTAATAATGTACTACACTAATAATGAATGCACTCGATTTTGAATTCGACAATTCGAACTCGATATTCCATTTCCAGTTGACCGTATTGCGACACATGTTGCGACGGCTGCTTTAAGGGCTGCCCTCCTGAATATTATTATTCTTAATTTTTTTTTAATCGAGTTAAGTTTCGAACCCATGATGGGCTCGTCACTAGGACCGTTTTTTGGTATAACAGTCGGTATATGTATCGTTAACCATTCCGCCACACGACCGTACTCCTCAATGTTATACACCTGTCACAACAAATCTGAAACATCCGGCGACCTCTAAGCAAACTTAATTTTTTTTACCTAAACGTTCTAATATTTTGGCCGAAAATGTTGAAATTCATGCCAACGATCTTGCTGCAAATATTACAACCAACGAATCTTCCATTGCGTGCCTAATTAGGTTTGGCGGTATGGTGGTTTGGCGGTTTAGCGGCGGCTATATTTATTAAATTATATCCTTTTTTAATGACGTGTTTTAAGGACTGTTCGTTTTGCCGTGTTTTCCCGTTACTGTGTCGTGATTATATTCGTTTGCCATTTTTAAAAACTAGGGCAAAAAATGAATAAACTAAACTAAACTGAGTTTAAAGTCATGTGCGTAATTTCATTTCATATAATTACTAAGATATCACATGTTAAAAAAGCATGCTGTAGAGTCTGTCCAGAGATGGATACCTGACCCTAGAAATAATGTAGAGTCTGGTAACCAGTCCAGATTTCTGCTTCTATTTTGCAGCCTCTACTTGCTGCTAAGGGTAATGGTGCCCAGCGATCGCCTCTTAACCTATACGGTATTCCCAAACTCTTGGCTGGAAGCCTTTATCTAAGGCTTTAAGTCTCTACGTAAATCAACCAACACAGATTGGGTTTCACTTGTGTTCTATTAGCGTTAAAGGGAAAGAATGCGATTTCTAGGGTGGATTCTCTACCATTTGCCCTAATTCAAATATAATGGTTAATTAGTCTTACACACTATTAATTACAAATCAAATTAACAAACACAATTTAAGATTACTTTAGATTAACTATCGAATCAAAACTGACCGCATGGAATGTAAAAAT
Source organism: Ciona savignyi (assembly GCA_000149265.1). NCBI lineage: Eukaryota > Metazoa > Chordata > Ascidiacea > Phlebobranchia > Cionidae > Ciona > Ciona savignyi. The sequence continues at coordinate 811,460 of CH002809.1, read as the reverse complement.
GAAAAGTATCACATCGACTCGTGTAAAACATAGAATTATATGATTAATATCCGTAACATTCCGGCCCCAAATTATTTTCAACCTTGGGGTAAATAATTTCAAAATACAAAACGGATATTAATACACAAAAGCATGTATCACTGACTCTCTAGTCATCAAGTTAACATAAGTTATCAAAGACACCGGTAAAGAGTTTACATACACCATAAAAGCACAGTTAGCTACAAGTAAGAAAAAGAAACGAAAGTTAAAGCACATAGGAGGGTAACGTTAAATGTGGCCCTCAAGAAGGCACAGTTTTCTTATGTCTCTTTCCAGTGTTGCATGAGCAGTTCTCACTCGTACTCTTCTCACAAGTCCATTTTTGTCGCACAAACAGTGTTCGATCACTCCTTTGGGCCATTGCCCACGCTTCACCTTTTCATCGACGACCAGAACAACATCTCCAACCTCAAAGTTTTTACAGGGTTGTAACCATTTTTGCTTACGTTGCAGAAGGGGGAGATACTCTTTTAGCCACCGATCCCAAAATTGATCAGCCATTAGCTGAACTCGCCGCCAAGATTTCCTGTACCCATCAGCCTTTATAAACTCATCAGGCGGAAGCGTATTGTCCACAGCACCCTTCAACAACATATTTGGAGTCAACACGAGAAGGTCTCTCTCGGGTCGTCACTCAACGGGGTGATAGGTCTATCGTTCAGGATTCTTTCCACCTCTGCCATCAGAGTGATTAATCCATAATCATCCAAAACTTGTTCCCCAATAATGGAACGAATAACCTTCCGCACAGAGCGTATAACTCGCTCCCAGACTACGCCCTGGTGACTCGCCGCAGGAGGATTAAAGCTCCAATTGACTTCTTCTTGAAGCAAAGCATCATGAATTTGCTTTTTGTTCCATCGTCGAATGCCTTCCCGCAGCTCTCTTTCAGCACCAACAAAATTTGTCCCGTTATCGCTATAGATTTGCTTAGGACACCCAACTCTTCGACTTATAAATCGCCTATAGACGTCAATAAATGCACTGGTTTCCAATGATTGTGCCACCTCTATATGCACAGCTCTTGTGGCCAAACATGTAAAGACACACCCATACCTCTTGACATGACTTCTACCCAGCTTTGTCAATATAGGACCCATGTAGTCAACGCCTACAGAAGAGAATGGAGGATTTCCCGGGGTTACTCGTGCAGGAGGTAGAGAGGCCATCATTTGCTCACCGACCGATGCCTTCCAGTAGCGACACTTCCTGCATTCACGCAGGGCTCTTCGTACAGCTGCCTGGCCTTGGAGAATCCAAAATTTCTCTCTGATCGCAGATAGCACATGCATCGTGCCACTATGCCCATGCCTACAATGGTAATGTGAAATGATTAAGTCAGTCACAAAATGTCGAGGTGGTAAGATCATTTGATGCTTGGCATACTGGCTCAACTTGGAATTTCGTAGTCTCCCCCCAACATACATCACTCCTTTCACCTTGAACGGACTCAGCTGCTGTAATGCATTTAATAAGGGTGATTTTCTCAGCTGGGATACTGAATGAATAACTAATGGTGCATCAAACGAATCATGATCATGCAGATGCTTAATCTGAGCGGGAAAGGCCTCCTTCTGAACAACCTTTACAATGGCTAGAAGTGCGTCTTCTAGTTCTGAGGAAGACAAAAAACTTGGTAAGGTCATTGGTTCGGAACCCACTTCTCGACTCCGACATGATTTCCACAACAGGTATTTCTTAAAACGCAGCAGCCATGCTACAGAACGCTGTAGAGCTGCAAGGGTCGAATACCTATTTAACAATGAGTGCATTACTGAACCAGAATTCTGACCTGGTACAACAGAATACACAATAGCTTTTCTTGTGATCTCTGGATGGTTCTCCATAATTGGAGGCAAAACAGTAGGGCATACCGGCCATTTATCCTCCGACTCATACAAGAACGCCGGCCCCTTAAAACCACATTTCCGCTTTTCCTACCTCGCTGGGCATCAGCCCTCTTGAGGCAATATCGGCAGGATTTCTCCTCGTATCGACGTGTCTCCACTGGATTGGAGAAGTACGAGTTGTGTATCAGCTCCAGTCGATTTGCAACAAAGGTTTGAAATCTTGTCGACTTATTTTGAATGTACTGCAACACAGTAGTGGAATCAGTCCAAAAGGTTACATCACTCGGGTCATAGTCCAGTTCATGGCAAATATTGTTCATTAATTTGACTGCAACAACCGCAGCAGTCAATTCCAACCTCGGGATACTTATGGGACATATTGGAGCAACTCGGGACTTACCCATCACAAAGGAACAAGATATGACATCATCATTGCCAACTATCCTCAAATAACTAACTGCCCCATATCCCAGTTTGCTTGCATCGCAAAATGTGTGCAACTTTGATCCTCGAATGAAAGATACTGGCTTAAAACATCTAGGTATAGTTACCTCTTCAAGTTTGCTCAGTGACTGTAACCAGTTTTCCCAGACACTTCTCCGCAGATCTGTCACAGGGTCGTCCCATCCCAACTGGTCATTGCACGCCCCCTGAAGCAGCTTCTTTGCAGGCAACACAAAAGGCTGCACAAAGCCCAATGGGTCATAAATCTGACTTACCATGGAAAGCATTCCACGACGAGTTGCCGGTTTAGAGCACAGATTCACTTTCACTTCGAAACAGTCGACCGACGTGTTCCAAAGAACTCCAAGCACCTGCTCAGTAGGAAGCACAGTGCGACATCCATGGCTTAATGAAGGTGATAACTCTGTCTCTGCAATGGAATTTAATACTTCATTACTATTGCTTAGGTACTTAGTAAGGTGGAATCCACCACTACGCAACAATGGTTTAATTTGACTCAAGAAATTCAACATCTCCTTGACAGAAGCACACGATTTCAACAAATCATCGACATAGAAGTTGTCCATTACAGCTTTTATGGTTGTTGCATCTGCTCCCGTTTTGTTTTCTGCCGCCACTCTTCGTAAAGCATAACCAGCACAACTGGGCGAGGAGGTGGCTCCAAAAAGATGCACATTCATCTGATGATCGACCGGTGTACTATCCAAATTACCTTCTGACCACCAGAGGAATCTCAACGAATCTCGGTCTTCAGGTTTCACCAACACCTGGTGAAACATCCCCTTTATGTCAGCCAGCACAGCAACCGGTTCCTGTCGAAAGCGCAGCAATACGCCAACCAAACTGTTTGTAAAGTCAGGACCCCTGCAATAATTCACTGTTAAGGGATGAGTTTTTAAACTTCGCAGCACAATCAAACACAACTCTAAACTTAGGCCCTGTGCAATGATGAGGAATATACCAAGTCCTTGACTTGGGTTCTAATTCATCTTCCGGGATCCTTCTTGCATGTCCAAGGGTGAGATACTTCTTTTATCTTGTTATGATACTTTTTAAGCAGCTCAGGGTCACGTTTAAATCTCCTCTTTAGAGAACTAAGCCTTCTTTCTGCCATAATCCGATTGTTGGGGAAGGAAACATTGCTTCTCCTCCATGGAAGTCCTATTTGAAACTGCGAATCGATCTTGACCACAGAGGAATCCATAATATCCTTTGCCTTCTTATCTTCACGTGACAGCTCACTTCTCTGTGGCTCTTTCAAATCCTTAAAGTCCTGTGCAAATACCTCTAACATTTCTTTACAAGACTGCTTGTCTGACTTTGGCATGTCTCTGCCTAAAAATTGAATGTAAGCACACGACGCACGGCCATTCTTAGAACTTAATTCAGCTCCAAATATTGACCAGCCTAGACCAGTATGAAGACCAAGTGGCTCACCATTACGACCACACCGCTGCTCCGTCAACCGAAACGCGTCTAAAACATCGTTGCCCACCAGCAATTCAACTGTGGCGTTTTCTATCTTTGGAAAACGTAAATCACTTAAATGAGGGTACAGCGCTGCTATCTCTTCAGTGGGAATGCTACTTTGCACATCCATAATTTTATCTGAGACAACAACATTTTGATATATTAAATACATTTGGCTCCTCAATGCCTTGAATGTGCATCAGGTCCTTAATCAGGCCATGGGGAGGACACACCATTTTGTGTTTCAATTTTAAAGTTTTGGTCGCAAACATCAAGACCAAGTTTCCTTACTAATGTTTGAGAACACATGGATATATTTGCTCCACTATCCAAAAAGGCATATGTCTTAATACACTCTCCAGGACATTTAGTCCATACCTTTACTGGTACCACATTGAGGCTCGTTGGTGGCTTTATATCTTTGTCCTGTTTACGAGTTGACACTGATGATATGACATGGTCACTAGTCTTCTCTGGAGTAGTCTTTGCATCAGAACGAGGAAAATGTAACAGGTAATTATGTCTTTTTCCACAGTCCGAACACCGTCCCTGGTAACTACAGTAGCGAAATGAATGGTTAGCCTTTAAACAATTAAAACAAAGGTTATGTTCTTTTACATAGTTCCATCTTTCCTGCACACCCTTTTCCCTAAAGGTATCACATTTCCACAATGGATGTGCTTGTTCACACAACATACAAGGTGACCTCTCTTTAGGAGCATGTATAGCTGCTGTTGCAGAGACTAACCTTTTTGGTGCTCTGTATTTAGGTCCTTCTACCTTAGATTTACTTAACGAACCACAGTACCTCTGGTAAAAATTGTCTTGAGTAGCTCGAGCATGCTCCTGGACCAAGTTCATCAGGTCATCAAATGTAGGCTGAAGCCCATCAGCTCGTCTCCTGGTGCTCAATCTGCAAAATTCTAACTTGATATGATCAGGAAGCTTATCATATATTTTTTCGAGGTTGGAGGAACTGTTCAAGTCCTGGCTGTATCCCCACTCCGTTAAAGTGGTATAACAATTAAACATTTTGTCTCCCAACAAAAACAATCCATCGGCATCACCTGACTTGAGAACCGGTCCATCGGTTACTTCTTTCATGAAGGCTCGAACAACACTGTATCTTTCTCCGTACTTGTTCTGCAGTCGCTGCAACGCAGTCTTGTACCCAAGACTTCTGTCTGACATTACCCTGCAGCACTTAATTGCCTCGTGTGCTTCCCCTTTGCAGAGTTGCAACAAAAATTTGAGCCTTGCTCCATCATCCGAGACATTTGACTCGACGAAATCCTTAAAATCCTTCATAAATGAATAGAAATCCAAAATATTACCATCGAAGCTACCAAGATCCATACTTGGTAGTAAAGGGTTTGAATACCCCATTGGGTTAATCATATATTCAGCCTTACCCTGTTTAGGGGTGTGACAGTCATCCAACATCTTGGAGTTGTCCAAGTTATCATTATTTTCTAACACCGGTATTGGTATACTTTTACTCTCCTTAATAACATTAACACCATTCCCAATAACTTTGGAATCACTTACCGGCCCCAATGGCTTGGTTGATTTGTCCTTGCCAGTGCTAGATACATCAGTCACAGCCTTTCCCTTGGCAGCATGTGCCCTAAGGGAAATTAAAGGCATTGATATCTTTGAACCCTCATCATCGAATAGGCTCCCTTCTGATAACAGTTCGGCTTCTCTTGCCGCAGCCTTAGCCCTGGATACAGACAGTTCCAACTCCAGTAGTTTCAAGCGTTTCTTTTGTAATTCCGCCTCTTGCTCAAGCTGTTTAGCTTGCAACTTGAGCAGACTTGTCTTTTGCCTGCGTCCAGAACTATGTGAACTAGTTGAAATAGTCCTACCATCTTCCTTTGAAGCCACAGCACTGGCCTGACTAGACGCACACAGTTGCAGAAAATCTCTATACTTCTTTTCCATAATGGAACGTTTATCCTCGACCTCCTTGATCTTTTCTACTGCAATTTCGCATGCAGATTCACTTTTTAATATGTTTAGGTACTCCCGACATACAACTAAACAGTTTTCACATGTACTATCGAATCGAACTTTGTATTTGGCAACATTCTTGGGTTCTTGTTTAAGAATTGCTTTACACAACTTTTTCTCTACTTTGGCAACACTTGCCAAATGAGTTGTTCTAATTTCCTTTAAATCTTCCATCCTCCTATTGGTATATATACAATTACCTCAGAGGGAAAACTCCAATCGCTTCTCCACCGTCCAAGGGAGTACAGCTCTTGAAACAACTTTTCTTTAAACACAGCACACAGGGATAATAATAGTGTACCTTCACCACACAGGAGAAGTCACCAAGAACCTGTATCTTCACCGCCCAGGGGAAGAAATCCTGGAAATAGTCGTGTTAACGTGTTCTTAACGTCGTGTTAACGTGTTCTTAACATGCAACTGTTCACTGTTAAATAATAAGAAAGAAAACCAATCTGTGTTGGCTGAGTTAGAATAAGACTTAGAGCCTTAAAGACAGGCTTCCAGCCAGGAGTTTGGAAAATTAATAAGAGTTAAGAAGCGATCGCCGGGCACCATTACCCTTATAGCAGCAAGTAGAGGCTGCATAATAGAATCAGAATTCTGGGCTCGTTACCAGACTGGCAGATTCTACACATGCTTTGCTTCGTTAATATTCGTATTACTTTTTTCGTTTCTAAATGTGAATCCATTGTTAAATCTGGTTTTATTGGACGTTTATAAAATAATAAAAATCATTATCACCATCATCAACTAGTTAAAATCCATCTTACTTTACATGACTTCGCCATACCATCCGGTGGGCGTAGAAAACACTAGGATGGTCACAGTTATGGGCCCAACAATTATAATCGATAACCAATGCAATTAAAGCTGCGTAAGGCAGCATCAATATAGTCTGTCTGCATAGTGCAGCTGTTTAATACAAAACGGAAAGCCGAATTCTTTATAATCTTCTTGCAATCGGCAATCAATTTTGCTAGTTAGGCTAGAAGCAATAAGTTGCATACATAAACGACTAAATTCCAACACAGTATATTACAATAGTGGTAATGTAGCAGAGGGTTTTTGGCAGAATTATTTATAATTTATTCATACCCGTACTTTTTAAGAGGGTTGGGTAATAAAAATGGCAGTGCTATATGCCAAATGAGACAAAAATATCCATGGATCAGATGGTTGTTCATAGGTATTGGGATACCCACTTTGTTAGGTGTAATCAAAGTGATTTCGGTAAAGTTATGTACCATGAGTATCATCAAGCACAATGGAATTTTTATTTGCTAAATGTTAAAGTTACATTTTGTTCAATATGTCCAAAAAACGGTTATCAGAGATCCAGTTACAAAATACTCAAGCAAACCGCAATTTTCGAAACTGTTAAAAAACGCGTTGATGGAAAGCCATGCTCATTAACACTGCAGTTATCTGATAGCTGATAAAACCAGTTTATTATGTCTGGTTAGCAACAACTGGCAACAAAATCAAGACTACGTTCAAAAAAACGTGTTCATTTCAGTGGTGGCAAACTTGAGGGTAACATTTCTTAAACATTTAAACAATTTTTCTATTACTTACCTACAAACTTGCATGGATTCGTGTGACTGCATGGCGTTTGGCATTTCACAACTGTAATCGATACCAACAATACTAATACAACAACAGCCTTCATATTCTATACTTAAATATACATATAAGACAAGTAAATTTATAAGAACTAAAATTTATCACTATTTTTTTTAAATTAGGCTTGTAACTTTTAAATTTGAACATAAGTCAAATATTCTTTACTTGCTGCTTTAATATATTTTCACTAACCCTATCAATACATCGAGTCTCCCAAGTACATTATCCAGACATCATATATATATTACTTATTCTTGCCCGTGAATAACACCAGATGACACGGCATAACGGAAAGCTGTAGGAAATCAGCCTCATCGATTATGAGTTACAATTGGTCTTTCCAGATACGAACATTGCAAATCAATCTTTTCTCGGAACTTTAATAGACACAATGATTTAGAAAATGTTACTGTGGTAAAGCATATTAAAGACTGTATCTATATCTCTCAACGGCCAATTTGATGTTCTAAATATTTTTATTTAGTGTTGGAAATAGTACTTTCATATTTTTAACAAACCTCTTCGTAAATTCTTTATGTTTGTATATTTATTTAAATCGTGTGCCATGTGGTGCAATGGTGAATATACGTTCACTAAAGTTAGTAGAGCACGTCGTTTACAATTACTTCGTTATTTCGCTGCTTATTCAATTCGGCATATCGAAATATATTGAGTGCAATGCCCGTTAATAAAATAAGAAAATTATTACGATGTACAAAAGTTGATTTTTACTCCGATCACATTCTACCAAATTGCGTTCTTAAAAAAATGAACTTAATTCATTAAGGTAATTGATAGAGATGGACACTTTGTTATCCATGTTTGTTGTACGACAGTCATACTACCTGTAATCGCCGGACAAAATATTCCATTGTGGTGTATGTTTGTTATAACTTATTATTTCTTTATTTATGAATCTCGAGTTACTTTTTTGGGGCAACGTATTTTAAGCTAGATTCGTGTTGCAAGATAATCGAAGCTATAATCAATAGGCATCATTCTGTTATACTTAACAGATAACGCAACTTGTTATCGGAGAAACGATATTCTAACTATGATAACTTATTACACCGAGTATAAGCATGAGTATTCATCCGATACAACGTTATTTTAGCGAGGTGCCTCTAAATACTATAGGAGCGCTTGGATCGCTTGGATCACTTATAGATTGTGATGGGAAGTAATTCTAACCCTGTCCCAAACACTAACCTCAACCCAAAAACTAACCTTAACCCCAACCCTAACATTAATATCATTATCTTTATTTTAGTGAGGGAAGTTTTATCCAAGGCTTATGTAAAAACAAAGTATAGTAAGCGATCCAAGTAATCCAAGAGCTCAAATAAGCGATCCTGTAGTATTTAGAGGTACCAATTTTAGCGAATGCTTGAACGTCCGTTATTGAAGTGAATGCTTGAATGTAGCGCTGAATTTCTATCTAGACAAAATAGAAATATCTTGCGACGTGTTTGCCGATTCTAGGAAAGTTAAACTGGATTTTTGGAAAGAGCGCGAAGCTGTATGTCGACTGACACTTACCACTGTTTTGTTTATTTGCTTTTGCTTATAAAACCCATTCCGCGCTTAATTCCCGCCTTCTTGGATGAATCTGTGTGGACTAGTGGTAATATTGGTAAATAAATAAGAGCGGAATATCAGCTTAAACATTTGCTTAAAGCGTCGCTAATTAAACCCAACCGCAATTCGATGTCCTATCTACTGAATTTTAAAAAATAGTATTTTGATTTTTTTAATTTTGGTATTAGGATAGGATAAGGTAGGATATTCATGTTTATCCCCGTCGATGGGAAAACCAAAGGGGTTAACACACGGGCAATCGTCAGGTCACCTCGCGCCCACCGTCGGGTTACCGGAGCTATTGCAGTGTGTCGTGTATGATTTACACGTTCCTTTAATTTAGTATAGAACACATTAATCCGCTACGTTCTGGCAATGTCTATAAAGTGACTTGTCCAAAGACACAACTGACTAGCTAGCGACCGGTTTGAACCTGGAGCCCTTTGGCTGAAAGGCGACGCACTTAACCACTAAACTAATCTGTCGGACATAATTAGAGGGGACACCGGGATTTGAATCAGGGACCTCTCGATAGTGAAAAGATCAGTCGTGGAAAACCATCGCGATTTCCTCCATAAGTTTCCTGTATGTGTTACTACTTTAGCTGTCTGTTCTAATAAGTTATTGATAATTACTACTGTTGCATTCGTGAGCGAATATGATGAACCGACTTAAGCTACAAAACAAGGCATATTTTAGTTGTTTGGATTAATTAGGATTAAATTAATTAAGTGTAAGGCCTATAGGCAGCAGATATGATTTTCAAATAACAATCCAAGTATCTTTCTAATAAAATAATAATTAGTATATACATTATCTAAGAGAATGAAAGCTGCTCTTGCATTAACTTTGTTATTATTGCTGAATGTTGTGGAATGTAACACTTCGTGTTCTCACTCGAATCCATGCAAGTTTGTAGGTAAGTGATTACAGAATACCGTAAAACCTCTATTTTACCGCCATGGCGCTCTATTTTTCAACTTTTCCTTAAAAGTGATTTATTAATAAAAAACATTAAACACATTTATATACAGGTAATTAGCAAAATATAAATCTTTCTACTGTTTGGTCATAGCCGGTTTAGAAGGCACAAGGACAACTGCTATTGATTAATCTTTTCTTTATCATTCAATTCAAATTGTTTGCTTACCGCATTACTGTAGCTTATCGTGGCGTAATACTGCATTGTTACTTTTTTACTACCGGTATGTTGGTTAGTATCTTTTAAATGACTGCTGTAACTGGTAGATTGTGAAAACTTAATCAATTTTATAATTACCGGTAGAGACCTGCTAATACAATTCCGCCGCTAAAAGCGTTCTATTATAGGTGGCGCTCAAATAGAGGTTTTACGGTACTTAACTAAGTAACTAAGAAATATTTTGACAAAGAATATTTTATCACTTCGGTCGCATTATTAGTATAGTAAGCTAAAAAGTCCGTTATGGCAAAATTGTCGACCGCAGGGGTTCGCGTTTAAGCTCGAATAACGTGTACGCAAAGAGTTGCCTGAAACAACTTGGTTTGACAGGTGTATAATATTCAGGAGGGCAGCCCCTAAAGCAGCCGTCGCAACATGTGTCAAAAGACGGTAAATTGGAAATGGAATATCGAGTTCGAATTGTCGAATTCAAAATCGAGTGGTTGACGTTGTACAGACGAACTTATGATGGGGAAATCCCAGGTGCGACTTGGAGAATCAAACAGGGAGACCAAGTTCATTTGCATCTGGTGAGTATTTTTTATTCGGGTAAAACTAAAAAGAGGGAAGGTGCGAAGGAGGGAAACGGTACACTAAAATGAATATTAGGGCATTATATTTAGTTTTAAACATTTGGTTATAGTTAAGGTTATATCTTGGGTTGAAATTATTATTTAGGAAAAGGTTAAAATTAATTTTCATAGTTTTGGTAAGTTTTCCTTTATCCCTCCTTCCTTCTTTCCCTCCCTTTAGCGTTGCCCCTTTTATTCCTAAGTTATTTATGTTGGGGTGTTACGGCACGCGGTAATGGAGTAGACTCACTTGACTTCTTTCTGTTTTATTAGCGGTTACTAAAAGAAAAAACAACGTAAATTATAAGCCATCAAAACAAATAATATAACACACCTTTACATTACCACGTCCGTTCCTTAATATTAAATTTAGTCCCAAATTCCTTGTAGTTTTCCTTAATAAACAATGAGAATAACAGGCTGCGTCCCTGATTGCAGCGTAAATGAAAAGAACTTAAAATGCAAACGTTAACTGAGACTCAAGGACAACTCATAGAAATCAAAGGTGACAAAATAAGTGAACCATAAAAACGCAACTGCATTGGTGCAGTTACATGGCTCTCCAAAATTAAAACGGAATTTTCAGTATATAAAAAACGCAAATGGTACAGGCGACAAGTTTGAACGAAATCTTCAGACACCGTATTGTACGAAACAGCGTTTATCCCTCTGGTTAGTGATCCTTAACGTTGGCTCCCCGTTCGGGAATCCCCGGTTCCGCCCTTAATCAGAAAAACAAGTTTGTAAATCGGCATGTCTATGACCGAGGGTGCCCTCGTTCGTCTAGATCCCAAATATTTTCCGGATTTGTAATCTCGTTTCCGACAGTCTTTGTTCGACTTAATCAATTTAATCTTTTCTTCTTTTTTCCTCTTTTTCCATGGCAGAAAGCTTGTCAGTGTTACTCTCCTGCGTCCCGGTGCTGCCCGCTCCCCTTTCTGCAAATCTTCAATAAGAATTTTCTTCACAAGAGAATCCAACCTTTTTTCGTCGCTTTTCAACACGAATCCTGGCGGTAACGCGTGTTTGTACACAGAGTTGGAGCCTCCATTTGAACAACTCCAGAACCACCTGCATTTCTTCTCTTCTGTTGCTTGGATAACATGCTTGCAAACAATGTCGGTTTTTGTCGCCAAATTGCTTCTGTCGTCGTGTTTCTTTTCCACTACTTCCTTTAACTTGTCATCGACCCATTTGACCTTGACCATTGGATCATTATCTAACTCATCGCCTTTCCCATCCGCGTACAAACTTCTTTTCTCCACCTTGTGTTCCATGGCCAAATCGTGAGAGAATTTGCATTTGTCCGCTTTCCGACACAAACCTTGCTTAAAGAAAGCGCAGAGGACGTGCTTTGGGTCTGCTCCTTTGTCAACTTTATTCTGAAAAACAACAACAGGTTTTAATATACTGTCCATCTCTTCCCTAGTTTTCTTTTTCTCTTCTAATCTCGGTTGCTCAATCTTCCTTGCAGTAAGATCACCCCAGACTGGACTTGCTGATGATTTACATGTTTCACAAACTTTGGTTGTTTCTGTCCTTTCTTGTTTTTTATTTGGAATGTTTTGTCCTTTATATTTTTCTTCGGGTTTGATCGTCCGTCTAAAATACCGTAAAATACCGTGAACATGCAAGGGGGTAAGATGCGATCTACGGCAGATGGTACACGTAGCTCGGTTAGTGCATTTCCTTGCAATATGCTCTCTGCTGGAGCCACATCCGTAACAAAGTCCACTTGTTCGTAAAAAGTATCGTCTATCCGTCAAATTTATTTTCATAAACGCGTTGCATTCGTTTAAACCATGGGTATTGCTGTGACAGTAGGTGCAAAAATATAACCTGGTTACCTTCTGGGGATTGTCCATACTTTCTCTTGATCGGGTATGAAAGGAGTTCGTCGATTTGTTGTAAGCGTTTCCTGGTCGGTCTAAAGCGGAGCCAATTTCTTGTAGTTCAGGGATGTTCTCCCTTTCCGATTGTAGAGCGATAAACTCTGCTAATTTTTCAAAGGGTGGGTAATTGTTTTTATTGTGCAATTTATATTCTAGTATCACGTCTCGCCACCTATTAGAAATAAACGAAGGTAATCTGGCTACAATTTTGGCACTTTCCGTGGCGTAGTCCAACACACCCAACTCGGGGATTTGTCTTTTGGCGGCAACGATTTGATTTAGAAAGTCTGAAAAGCGCCTTAAACCTTTAGCGTCACTCTCTTGAATTCTGGGCCATGCATATAGTTTGGTGGTGAATGAATTGCTGACCAAACTGTTGTTTCCATACCTTTTTTTAAGTTTGGTTCGTGCTTCCTGGTACGCTTCGTCCGACTGGAGCAGGAAGAATCCGTCAACCACCGACCTCGGTTCACCTGATAAAAACTGTTGCAGTAGATTAAGTTTATGAGCAGTGCTGGTTGTTTGTGTATCGACTAAAGCTGTGAATGCAGTTTCCCAAGCCGGAAATAGCAGCGGATCACCGTTGAACACTTCGATTTTAACAGGCAAGTTGTAGTTGACGCTTACCCTTGATCTCCGGTTACATTTCTCCGCTGAGTCACATTGTTGCAATCGATCCAGTGCGCGTTGGGCTTTTAACGTTGCTTCGTTTACCAGGTCTTGTAAATGCAACGCTTTCTCCGACCACTTATTCTGCAGGTACGTGGAACATGTTTCCTTCCTCTCCATATATAGTTTTCCAAAACTGCGTTTGGCCTTGAACAACTCCGTTACAGCTTGTTGGATCGTTCTTCGTTCGTCCGACACTATTGCACATTCCGTGACCTCATCCACATAACATAATAAACAATTCTCCGCGTCTAACAAGTCTCTGTCGAACCTTGAATCCCGTCGAACCGTCACGTTAAAATCTAGCTCATCTAATTTAACTTCGGGCGAACTCGACGTTTCCATCACTTGCGTGATTTCTTGAAACATTATCAACGCCGACGTCGTTGTAAAGTAACTGTTACGGCACGCGGTAATGGAGTAGACTCACTTGACTTCTTTCTGTTTTATTAGCGGTTACTAAAAGAAAAAACAACGTAAATTATAAGCCATCAAAACAAATAATATAACACACCTTTACATTACCACGTCCGTTCCTTAATATTAAATTTAGTCCCAAATTCCTTGTAGTTTTCCTTAATAAACAATGAGAATAACAGGCTGCGTCCCTGATTGCAGCGTAAATGAAAAGAACTTAAAATGCAAACGTTAACTGAGACTCAAGGACAACTCATAGAAATCAAAGGTGACAAAATAAGTGAACCATAAAAACGCAACTGCATTGGTGCAGTTACATGGGGTCTAACCTGAAAGTTCTAAACCTGATAGATTTGGTTTGATCGTAGCTAAATCTAGTAATGGTGTGTTTTTAGATAAACACGTTGACATATCCTGATAAGCAGCAACCACCAAATGGAATCAGGTTCCCAAATTCAACAAACATTCACACCCATGGTTTGCACATCAGTAGCAAGGTTTGTATTATTTTCTCTTACAATTACAATGGGTCACCTATTGCTGCTCACTTTTAATAACCGCAATCTGGGATAGGATATTCATGTCCACCATCTTTGTTAATGTAAAAAGTTAAGAGGAGTATATTCCATGGTAAGCTCATTAGATGATATTGTTTCTAACTCGGGTTGCTAAAAGGTTGTAGATGATTAAGACTATTAGATTCAGCCAATTAATTTTAGACCATCCCAAAAGAATACACTCGAATAGAAAGAATCTAATTTCGACCCATTAGCCAATGGGCTGTTAGTTGCAGCGCTTATCTGCCGTGTCCAGTAGATCAAGCTGTGATTACAGCAGTATTAGCTTATTGAGACTTCTGTTTGGTGGATTGTATTGTTTATATTGGTTAGTGTTTTATACTCCAAAATGTACCTGTAGACAAAAAACAGCACAACAATTTATTTTTTCCAAAAAAATATCTTTTTAGGAACCACAAGACAATGTTTTTGTGAGAATCAAACCCGGGTATTCGTACAAATACCACTATCAAATAGATCCAGAACAACCAGTTGGCACATACTTTTACCATGCTCATGTGCATGGTTCATCATTATTTCAGGTAAAAACAAATATCATAGCTAATGGAAGTCTCTGCATACACTTTAAACATGTCTAAATCATTTTTTTATACTTTTTTCAAATCGAATCTGTGCTTCCTATACAATGAATTACAATCTGAGTTTCAAGAATTCAAACAGCGTAATTGATTAATTTAAGTTTTAACTAGAGAGTTTCAACCAAGTGATATTTAGCACTATTTCAAAACACCTGTTGGTTATATTTTTCTGTAGGCAGAATGGGTTCCGGAATTACCAATTTAAACTTAATATCCATGTTTTCTGAATAAAGTATTCACATTGGTATATCAGGAGAAGACGGCAAAACGAACAGTCGTTAAAATACGTCATTAAAAAAGGATATAATTTAATAAATATAGCGGATGCGGCCGCCAAACCTAGGCGAAAGAACAATATTAAGCAAACAAAATTTAATTAAGACCAAACGATATAAACAAATGATATACCTTGCTAAAGTAGTTATATAATCACTATTGCATCACAGGTGCAAGGAGGTATGGCTGGCATGATAATCGTGGAAGACGAATATTTTCAAACTCCTGCTCACCTGTGGGCAGTATCGTGTCCCGATAACTGCCAACACGATATTCAACTTGTGTTTCAACCTCTTCTTGAATATAAGAACCCATTTGGCAGTAGTTTTTCTTCTGTACAAAATCAAATCCAAGATGATTATTTTTTCCGGTATTTTTTATTGGAAAGAACATAGTCTAATCATTTATATATACATGTATTGGGTATGCATAGTTCATATTTATAGACTTGTACTCCACAAATAACTGAAGTATACATGCTACAGTTAGGGGTGACATGCTTTTACCTAACAATGCAAACATCTTAATACTATAACTCAATACTTGTTTCGTGAAAATTTATTGTTAAAATCTTATTGTAAAAAATTATTCTTAAGGTTTTTTTTACCGACCTAAGTCTTGAACCCATGGTGGGCTAGTTACCCGGACCGTTTTTGTATAGGAGTATATGTATCGGTCACGTTAACCATTCGGCCACACGACCGTACGATTCTTCTTAAGGTTAAAAAAATGTACAGGCATTCGCGATTCAACGTAACTAGCGGTGGGACTTTGGAAGAGTGGCTTGCTAAAAATATCAATATATGTACAACTAATGGTCAAGTGAATCCGGTACTTATTATTGCAACTGGTCAAACAAAACGATTCAGGTATTTATAAAAACTTTGGATGATTCTTTTCCTTCAACTGTATAAACTCTATAATCTGTGTTTCTGAAATAAGAAACTAATGGGAGTTAGCAATCCAAACTTAATAAAAATGAGCCAACGCTAAAGAGAGCGAAAGAGAGAAGGAGGGAAGGTGCTCACCAAAATTATTGAAATTAATTTTACCCTTTCCCTAAACACTAATCTCAATCCCAGAAATAACCCTAACAGTAACCCTATGTTTAAAACTAACCATAATGTAATGTCTTAATATTCATTTTAGTGTGCAATTTTCCTCCTTCCCGCTTTCCCTCCTTTTAGTTTTCCCCATAAAAATATTCAGGATGGTGAATGCCGGCGGAACGACCAGTCTCGCCCCAATGATATACAAAGAAACAGGACAATCCACTAATGACTGCATTGTTCTTGAAATTGCCTACGATGGTTTATATCTTGACAAAGCAAATGTTCCAAAATCCGGCAGATCTTATATGGTACCTTCAGGAAAAGTTGATTGGTTGGTTGTGTGCAACAAGCCTGGTATTTACGAGGTGATTAAAAAAATTTGCCTAAGTACTATCGCAATTTTAAAATCGTAATCTGTACATAAGTACTTTATAAACAGATTTCATACTCATCTACGATTTTTAAATTTTTGAGAACATAACAAATCGCAACAGGTCAGGTCGGTATTCAGTGCAGCTGATTTTCCGTCGCTGGGTTTCGTCCAGGTGTACGTCAAGGTGTTACTTACGATTAAAGTTGTTGGTGAACCAACAAGCGTAGAACTTGAAACAAGTTTACCAAAACGTCCACATTTCGTCGGAGATTTCACGAAACTTCCACAAAGTGATATGCACGGTAGATTTGTAGTCGAAGCAGGTCCAGGCTTTTATCTTAACAGAGAAAGGTTTTCAAACCACACCCATTACAGGTAAATAGTTGCAATATCCGTTATAACATTGGATATTAATGTTTGTTCTTGTGGCTGTTAAAACGTAGGGGGCGTCATCACACAAGCAATTGCCAAGTTACATTGTTTCTTTACTTGTGTTTCTGGGCACTTTATTGTAAAGACTGGAGAATATAACTTGAATCGATCCAGTCACAAGTTCCATTTTACAACTATCTGACTTCACTTGAACGGAAAGTTCAAATTAACTTGACTTATACTGTCTGTAACTTGATTTTACTTGTGTCTAAGTTATATTAACTTAATTACAAGGCTAATCTGTTTTGGTGTGTTGCTATGACCAAACCATTTTTTCAGTTGAATCTATTAAGCCAGTGGTTTTAGACTATCCAAACCTTTACTCAAAATGAAACTTTCGGGTGATTGTTTAGTGCTGATCCTCTAGGACAAAGCTAAACCGCTAGATTTATGATTAATAATATGACTATGACTAGTGTAGTATATTATAAAATGTATTTGTGTTTTATTATCGTGAATGGCTAAATATACGGGCCATTATTACACTGTCAACTTTTAGATTACCTCGTGTACACTAAACAAGTTGCTGAAGCTGCTAAAATGTGTTAAGCCTGTTTAAGACGTTCTTTAGTTAAAGCGATGTTGTCTAAGTTCCATCCTCAGGGCTACATCGCCTAGCTAGCGATTGGTTTGACATGCAACTCTTCGGCTGAAGACGTCACAATTCGGCCATTTAGTCTAGCGGTTAAGTGCGTTGTCTTTTAATCGAAAGGTTGCAGGTTCGAAACTGGTCGCTAGCTAGTCGCTTGTGTCCTTGGGCAAGGCACTTTAGGGACATTGGCTGAACCCAGCAGATTAATGGGTTCTACCAAATTAAAGGAACGTGTCTATCATATACAACACACTGCAATAGCTCCAGTAACCCGACAATGGGCGCGAGGTGATCTGATGATTGCCCGTGTGTTAACCCCCTTGGTTTTCCCATTCAAGGGGATACATGATTATCCTATTCTATCCTCCTAATTACCCACCTACATTAAAAGTACACCGGTCTTAAACAACCATTCATTTTTCGACCTTTTGTGATCCACAGATATATTTCTCAATTAGGAAAAATGCAGGAATGGTATTTTATTAACACAGACACTTTTATACCTCATCCAATTCATATGCATATCAATCAATTCCAGGTAAATTGGGTTGCAATGTTTTAAGTTCATCTATAAGTGCCTTTAAATTATCTTTTTCTTTATTTTATTTAAATGTAAAGTTTTTTATAAAACTTTACATTTACAAATTTAAGTCCATTTAGCTCATCGGTTTTGTAATTAAGGCAAGAAACTTATGAAACAGTGCCCAAACTCAGTGGAATATTGAAGTAAACAAAACAATAATAATGTATTTATGATATACATCAAACTGAAATGTGATTATCGCACTGCAGATGAACTTTTGTCCGGCGGGTTAGTTTGTTGCCTTTCAATCGAAAGGTTGCAAGTGCGAAACTGGTCGCTAGCTAGTCGGCTGTGTCTTTGGGCAAGGCACTTTACGAACATTGCATGAACCCAGCAAATTAATAGGTTTTACCAAATTAAAGAAACATATCATATACAACACACTGCGATAGCTCTGGTAACCCGATGGTGGGCACGAGGTGATCTAAAGATTGACCGTTTGTTAACCCCCTTGGTTTTCCCATTCACGGGGACAAACATGATTATTTTGCCTGCCGTATTGCACCTACTGCGTTTTACCAAACCCAGGGATGTATAAGTAAAGCCTTCTTAATCCCAAGTATTTAATGAATATTAAGAAGTGGTCAGCAAAATAAAGAGCATGAATGCAGATTATTCCATTATTTATCGTACTTTACCATGATAATTCAACAATACATATAGTCTGTAACTTTATCAAAAACAATTTTCACCAACTAACAACTCCATAATTATTTATGATCAACGCTCTGTACCTGAGCTCAAATACTCCATTATATTCAAAAAAATCACTGTATTACTTTAATAGGTAATAAGTTACAACAAGTACAGTGGAACATATGGAGCTGGCAGTTTTACCTCAACTGATTTAACTCTATACAATAAAGAAGGACAAAAATGCTACTATCAACACGCTAATTATACTGGTTTGTAAATCTATGCATTTAATCTACTCGTTTTAAGAAACAAGTCATACAATCAAGTTAAAACTGTTAGTATCTTGATCTTTTTTCTTGGTTGCCATCTTCAGCATATAATCAATACTGATAAAAAAATGCTAAAAAAAGTAAAATAGTAATTTAAGTGAAGGGAATTTCTGTGGTAAAACACTAACCTTTGGGTTTTTATATATCTTTGTTATATTAGCTACCATATCTAAAATATTAGAGGGTCTCAACCACGTGTTAACTACCACTATTTTAAAACCCCTTTTGTCAGCTATATGTTGTTGTAAGCAGAAACTAATAGGGATTAGGAAACAAGGCCACCTGTTTGTTTTATTCAGATAACAGAGACATCAAATTTGGATTGATAACTCAAGAACCCATTAGTTTCTGGATAGGATATTCATGTTTATCCCCATGAATGGGAAAACCAAGGGCGTTAACACACGGGCAATCGTCAGATCACCTCGCGGTTATCGCAGCTATTCTGTGTGTTGTATATGATTTACACGTTCCTTCAATTTGATAGAACCCATTAATACGCTGGGTTCAGGCAATGTCCGTAAAGTGCCTTGTCCAAGGACACAACCAACTAGCTAGCGACCTGTTTCCCACCTGCAATTTTTCGATTGAAAGGCGACGCACTTAACCGCCAGACTAACCGGCTGGACGATACCAACTTGTTTAATATTAACACAAATTTAAAGGCAAGGAAACGGTGCTTCCAAGACGTCATCCACTTCTCTTGTTAGGCCATGATGAACGTTATAGAAAAAACAATGGTGCAGATCTTGGTTACATCAAAATTGGCCAGTTTCGAGATTCACTGCTTATTCCACCTCTGGCTAATATCACGGTATGTTTTATGCTTTACGGTAACTGATTACCTTAATTACAGCAAAGCTTATTTAAGGGTAAATTTGTCAGCCATACCGAATATGGGTAAATGCAAGAAGTGATAAATTGATGGTTTGTTGTATATTTCTCTTGTATTAAAAATACAATTTCCTTTTTTGGGTAAGGCGCAGCACAGTTGCTACTAAAACTTAGTGCTGTATTGGTTTAAATAAAATATAAAGCCCCAATAAATACATTTGTGCACGAAAATACCCATGTAATAAAGCCTTTCTGTCAAATTATAAAAACATATCATATCAACTTAAGCTAATTTCCATGCGGAAATCTCACTTTTATATTCATTGGCAGTAGAAGTATTGGCAAAACAGTACAGTAATAAAATACCATTAAGAACACTTGTATTGATAATGTTGAATTAGGTCCGATTCTTACCCCACAAGTATACTGGAGAAGTCTTGCTTCACTGCCATAGATTGCGGCACGAAGACCATGGCATGATGATGGTCACTTATATCATATCGATCATGAAAGTGAGTGGCGTCAACTTCAAGATCATTATGATACTTAGATTTAGAAGGAAACACATTTTGATTTCACAGAGTCTTTTTTCTTCAGTTCTTCGGCAAGAACGTTTTTTTCAATTGGATTAAAACGATATTATCCAAACTAGATTATTGTTGGTTTACCTCGATATTAAATTTTACAAAACCTTTTGGGGGTTTCCCGTTATTGAGAAATGTATAAAAATACGCACGATTTCAGAATATTGGTAGTTATTGACCATATCTCAAGAACTCATACGAACAGCAAGTGGACGATTGTTAATATTCAGACGGCTTGTCTACCTTATTTTGTGTGCAGTAATTTTAATGTTATAAATTGAAATATCACTGTACGTTTTCATTGACCACAGATTCCACGATTGAAGCCGTCACACCTTCAGGAAACGCTTACCCAGGTATATTATTTATACAATCACATTTATTTTTATTCCATATGATCCTGAGAGTCAGAAGGGGGCAAGATTGCGCGAATGCCCCCTGGATCAACTATTAAGTGGGGTACAATATGTAACTGTACAGTGGACTAAAAGTATATTGTTCATGTAGTTAGAATAAAACACAAATACAACTTGCTATATATACTGACATGACAGGTTAGATATAACTTAAATGAAAAACAGTCGATTTTTCTGACTTATTCATTTTTTTAATTTAAAGTTTTTATATAGAATATTTTAAGGGTTATAAAATCTATTAAAATAAAATCCTGGGTTGCTGAAAGCTAAGCATAGTATTAATTGTAAAGCTAATTAGGGTTTTTGAACATTTTTTTTATTTTACATATTTCAGGCACTTGCAACAAGACAGACTACGACGAACTACCATACAACAGCAGATCTGAATTCACACCTCGAATCACTACATTAAAAAACTATTTAATAAGACAAGCTCGTACTTTCTATAATTTTTTATTTGGATTGCACTATAATTTGTTCTGATTTTGGAAGAGGTTGTGATGAGTTAATAAAATATGCAATTGCTGGTGTCGATTGATTAACTTTTAAACTGCCTATTTGCCTTGTTACCGGTATTTATTCAACATTAATTTAAGGTTAATTTTAATAATAGATGATTATAGTCGTCCACAGGTGGCTTAAATTCAAGCATTAATAATCTCTTATAGTGTCCGTATGATTTAACAATAATAAACCAAAAGTACAAGTATTTTTTAAACCCATCAAACTTGTTTCGTTGGTAACAATAGTGTTGACATTGAAATCACTTAACCGCATAAAGTTTGTTTCTGCAAGCAGCAACTGATAGGTTTCTGACGATTTACCAATCCAAACTAAATGTGCTTTCCGAATAAAGTATTCATATTGGTATATTAAAAAACGACAATAGAAACACAAAATGTGGCCTTCACGACACAAATGTGGCCTTTTCGGTAATATTTTAATTAATGTATTTTTTATTGTTATTTAATATTTCCACCCCAATAAAATGCAAGGAAGTGGTGAATGTGCCATGCTGTTGGGCTTAGTTGTTTCCTGGAGTGATTTGTTCACGATCACGAGTTAAGTTTTATCATCATATTGTCACCTTTTATTATGATTATAAACAACAAACAAGAACAAGGAAAAACTGAATGAGGGAAAACGTAAGGAAATCCAGGTTTTATTCGAACATCAAAAATATATTTTAATGTTTCAGTAAGCCAATTAAACTAAGCATTTTAACCTGAGCGAGAAGAAAAACTTCAAAATGATTATAAAAATATAATATGCAGTACGTGTTGGTATGCAACAGTCCAATTTCCATCTTTCAGGGTATATCTGTACTGCTATACTGATGAAATAAGCTAAGGCTAAACACAATAAAAATTGTGCGGTCGTGTGGCCGATTGGTTAACGCAAAAAACAGTCTAAATCGCTTGAGTGCTGCGAAGTCTCGTCCTTGACACAATCTTAATCAACAGGAGAACAAATAAAAATAAAACTCCAAAGAAAAGAGATCCATGTCCAAGACTTGTGTCGGAAAATCTAAAAAAAAAGATTTTAGGGTTTAAATCACGTTGGATTTGGTCTAAGTTATAAACTGTTGAACAAGAGCTAATGGTACATAGATTAGTGTAGGATATTCAGGTTTATCCCCGTGAATGGGAAACCCAAGGGAGTTAACACACAGGCAATCATCAGATCACCTCGCGCCCATCATCGGGTTACCGGAGCTATTGCTGTAGCATGTGCCAATCTTAATATTTTCTATAAAGAGGAAAATGTAGTGCTATTGTACAAGGATTCGCTAAAATAACATAGCATAAAATTACTAGGTTTGGCGGCCGCGTCCGCTATATTTATTACTTTATATCCTTTTTTTAATAATGTGTTTTAACGACTGTTCGTTTTGCCGTCTTTTCCCGTTCCTGTGTTGTGATTATATTTGTTTGCCATTTTTAAAAACTGGGGCAAAAAATGAATAAACTAAACTAATGGCATGGGTACTCCTGTTTATACTCAGTGGTGGGAATATAGGGTAAAAGGGGACGTTTAAAAACAGAAATTCTTAAGACTACCAATGACCTGTTATCCCATAACAGAGCATCCCAATCTTAATGTAACGTATTTTAATAAAAGCTAATGTCAACATGGTTTACAAAGTTTACCTGACTATGCAAGCTAATTGCATGAAAACAGCTCCAAACCAATCGAATATTCGATTTGACGAGTGGATGGTGAGTGAAGAAGGGTGGAAGGGATAAACATCACCTTTGTTACAAGTTCCAGGATATGCATTGCCAGATGGAAGATGGGCAGTGACGTTGATGTCTGGGATTAAGTATAGGGTAATACAGGATTTAATTAACTTAGGCGATTGGAACGGTTTATACTGGTTTATTTTCAAACAAAGTAATACTGTTGTTTGAAACTGTGATATGTTGAATAAAAAAACAAATTATCTTAGTCTCTCCAGAGTTGTTTTGTGCATGGTTACCATCTGAAACATAAAGCATAGAAAACTGTTTTTAAACGGTTTTCAACATGCGATTGTGACAACACCACTTAAAGTTTCGTATTATCAGAATACAGTGTGCCCATATTCTGGTTATTGTAGCTATTGTAGTGTTTTTAACAGCATATTGGGTATAACAGTAGCATATAAAAACCATTCAATGCAAGTGGGTGGGAGCCATGTGATGTTAAATGCCAATACAACCTAATAATAACACTGGTGTGAGTAAACAACAAGAAAGATTGTTGTTAGTCTATTACAACAGTCTGGCCGAACTCACTGTTAGCGTTTCAAGTAGTAGCTGAATGGTTAAAGAACCAAAACCACCTGTCTGCCAGTCGCTTGTATCCCTTGGGCAA
>CH002809.1:760171-781220 GCA_000149265.1 Ciona savignyi | reverse complement strand
TCGCGCGAAATTTGTTAGAAGGTGCCCTTTGTTGATCGCTGAAATATCTTTAAAATTAAAAATATTTTAAATCATGCAAATATGCGAAGGTCTGCGGAACCTGCGCACTTGCTAACTTGGCCCCCAGGAACTATACTAGACATATATAAAATTTCATATAAAATTTACATAAATTTAACCTAAATAATGGATCATCTTTAATAGCTTGTTAAATAACTTGAAAACGAACTTGCGATGAAAAACCAAGAAGAGGTTGAAACACAAGCTGAATGTCGTGTTGGCAGTTATCTGGGCAAGATACTGCCCACAAATGGGCAGGAGTTTCATGATATTCGTCTTCAACGATTATCATACCAGCCATACCTCCTTGCACCTGTGATGCAATGGTGGTTATATATTGGTGGATAGGATAGGATATTCATGTTTATCCCTGTGAATGGGAAAACTAAGTGGGTTAACACACAAGCAATCGTTAGACCACCTCGTGCCCACCGTCGGGTTACCGTAGTTATTGCAGTCTGTTGTGTATGATTCACATGTTCCTTCAATTAAGTAGAACCCATTAATCCACTGGGTTCATGCAATCTCCGTAAAGTACCTTGCCCAAGGACACAACCGACTAGCTAGCGACCAGTTTCGCACCTGCAACCTTTTGATTGAAAGGCGATGCCACGCTAATCAGCCAGACGGTGGCACCATGTCCAACAGTTAACTTTAGTGAAATGAGTTTGGTTGAATGATACACTGGTTAAACAGTTCAAATGTCATAGTGTATCATATCTCTAACAACAATATTCGTACACTCTGAAACTAGCCATGTGCTGGGTAATTTAGTCTTTAAGCAAGTCACCTCATGGATGCTTTAGTAAACTTGACTGTAGAAATGAGATAATCTCACACCATCACAACATAGGTAATCTATACTATCCTAAACACATGTATGGTATTGCGATAACTTTTGCTTTTTTTAAAAAGCAAACTTTATAAATTTAAATACCCACCTGAAATAGTGTGGAACCATGTACATGGGCATGGTACCAATATGTTCCACTTGGATTCTTTGGGTGAACTTTGTAACTGTATGTATATTCGGTTCCAGGTTCTATATGAACGAATACATTGTCTTGTGGGTCCTGTGGTATTTTAACAAGTTTTATATATGAGGCTTTTTTAATAGGTAAAAAAGCAAATTAATTTTATATTTAACAAGAACTTGCATTAAAGAAAAGAGCAGAAAGCGCACAGCAGTACATAGTTATACAGGACAGAATGAAAATCAGAGCCGAAAAAAGGCACTTACGGATCCTTGGTCTTATTTATTATTTTAACCTGATATTAGCCGTACTTAAAGAAACATAAAATTTAGAACATTCAGTGATACTCTATATAGTGGATTTAAGCACATATCGCCCAAAATCAAAGAAATGTAAAATAACTGACGGCAAAATCAATCGGACTGTGAGTTCGACTTATTTCATGTGTTTCTGTCCCCAGCAAGATAAAAACATATAAACACGATTTCCTCCTTCAGCATGTGGTCCTACTGGAAAGTTCTGATGATGCGCCGGATATATCTGGCGTGGCGCACGGACTACTTTTTCGGGTATTGGCGCAGAAAACTCTAAAATCATGCTGGCGTGATTACACTTTCTTTCATTTATGTCAGTACTTTTGATACTTTAAGCTTTATATTTTAAAGTTTTAATTAAAAATAATGCAACTTCGTTTGTGATGGCGCAAATTAGTATTGCTGGCGTGGCACAAAATTTAAATAATAAAATGTTGGCGCAATAATACGGCGCACAGAAAACGAACTTTCCAATAGAGGCATGTGGTGTTGATTAAATTTGACAAATAAAGGATATCACCTTGCTACTGATATGCAGTCCATGTGTGTGTATGCTGGTTGTGTTTGGGAATCGAAATTCGTTTTGTTTTTCTCTTTTCTGATGTGGACCAAGAGTGTTTACCTGTGAATTGAAAATTCAATTTGTTACTATGCTAGAGTATCAGTTTACCTTATTAAAGCACATGGTTTAAATGGTTTGCTTGGGTGCCTCCAAATACTACAGGATCACTTGGAGCGCTTGGATCACTTAAATTGCTATGGAAAGTAATTCTAACCCTGTCCTAAACACTAATCTCAACCCCAAAACTAACTTTAACCCCAACCCTAACATTAATATCATAATCTTTATTTTAGTGAAAGAAGTTTTCTACAAAGGCTTTTGTAATTACGACGTATAGTAAGCGATCCTGTAGCATTTAAAGATACAGTAAATGCTTTGCTCAAGAAAACAACCGTCAATCCAGTGGGAGCCGGGAGGTTTTGATCCCAGAACCTTTCAGCAGCTGAGCAGCACAGACTTTTCTTTTTATCGATTGACCTAACCAGTAACATGTGGTGTGTTAGAATCCAGCCAATTGCGTATCCCTTTTAAAAGATACTAATATAGTCCTTGGTTTAACCAACGACATATAAATAACTTATGAAATGCAGTTGGTGTTGTGAATTAATTCCAATGTCTGCAATGTATAAAAAGCATTGTAATATGTCTGTGGTATTAACAAGGGTAAATTAACATTATGTTGCGAGTAATTATTTATTGCGTTTAAAAAATTAAAAAATCGTTTAAAGAAAACTGACCACAGTCACGTTGACAATATCTCCTCTTTTTATTCTCCAAGTTGCCGAAGGGATTTCCCCGTGGTAAGTTCTGCGTGCAAGTGATAACCACTCGACCGTGATATTACTCACTCGGACGGTATACGTCATAGAAAGAAAGCCGTTCGACGATATAAGTTGTTTTGGCTGTTTAAGGATATCTCCGCCTGTGAACGCACATCTGTTTATAAACATCTAATGGATCCAATAACTGGCTTCGCGAACAACATATAGTAAAGTTACAATTTTTCTTTTTCGTATTATTATAAGTCGTTTAGTTTAAGATAATTACAAATTTACACTTAATTAAATGCGTCTATGTGTGACACGCCACAACTATATTCAACACATGCCTACCTGTAAACGAGCATGGATTGTAATTAGAACACAATCCATTTACAATAGTTACTAATTGAAGTAAAATCAGCCACATTTCATAAATTAACTCTTCGACGTGCCTCTCGACCTAAAAAGACTGTAGCGTGTGTACAAACCGTAACAAAACGTGATCTGCTGACCGTTAATAGTTTTTCGTCATGCGCAAGTAACATACACAATCTTTCGAATCTGTTTTATTTGCACTATAGGATATCTATACTAACACAAAACATTTCTTTGACAACTTTTATTTTCTTTTACCTGGATTAATTTTATTTTGTTATTTTGGCACTTACATGACTACGATTGTGGCCCATTTAATCGTAGTTTTGGATGGGATCATGATTTTTAAAACGTATGTTTTTAGGATTAGTGACTGTTCATCACATACTTATATTGTGGCAGTGATTAGTTAGCGCGCAGGCTGTAGTGTAAAGGAGAATTTATGTATGGAGTTACATAGCGACTGTAAACGTTTCCGGTAAATTCTGTTATGGCTAACTACGATGCTAGTCAACAGAAGCATGACTATATGCACTAAATAATTACGTATATCCGAAATAAAAGTACAATAAACACAATCAATTATTAGCAATGTCAGCTCTCCTGACCGAATTTCCCGAAACCTGCTGAACTTTCTACTGTCGTTTTTTGAACATTACTCTGGTACCTTACAAACTAGAGAAAAGTTCTTCCTTTATGCTAGCTTTTTGCGTAGGAATCTGACCAATTGTCCACAGGACCGATGTACAAACATTGCGGTACCAAATAGCGAACCACCGACTAAAACCATCAGGCAGTTGGAACAGCTTTAGGCTATCTAAGCGACAAATAATTATAAACTTTATATATAAACTTCGGCATGTATCTTTAGTCTTCAGCCAGTCAAATTACAGTCATACAAGAAAACACATTGTGAAGACTCGGTAACGACTATACGTGATGCAATTACCATTCACACCTTTGGTAATAGTAAATATTTTCAACATAGTAGTATCGCATTATCAGCTATAAATTTCTTAATGTGTCAGGTTTTAATGTAACAACAAGCATATTTTATTGTCCCATTTGTATAATAATCTGTCGGGATGACCATTTGTGTGGTGAAAGTTTCCTTTTTAATTATGTCTATTGCCGCGTTACAATTCTTTTCTTCCGCTTGATCGAAGGCATAAGTGATCGTATTAAGCATATGATGGGCATGAATGAGCGTGTAAGATTTATCGTCGCAATTATTGTTTATATTATATCGATGTCACTAAGGAATAAGATCGCTATTGTATTCCCTTTTTCCCACCATTTCACCGAACTATAAAACGCTAGTTTTTTACTGCCTGAGCATTATCGTGAGGTAATCGGTCTTTTGGTATTTTTAGTAGGTTTGGAATTATCGGTTATTGTTAAGATGTGTATGACGTGCTTTGGCTCCTGTTCAGCCACAATTTGGTAAATATTGGTTTTATTTCTCAAACTAGTAATTTTTGTGATAATTAAATTGTACATATATTTTTCCTTAGAAAACCGTCATTTCAAGACCTTTCATTTTCGCCATCATTCAAATTCGAATAAATTCACAAGTTTTGGACAATGACGCGTTATTTCAAACTCTGAATAAAGGACGCCGTCTATAAGCATACTGCAACCTCTCATTAAGACAGGTGTTAGGAGCCAGCACCTTGTCGGGAAGTTACATCGTTTTCAAATTCCTTGAACTACCGTCGTCGTTCTCGTCCAGTCGTCATTCCCGTCTCGTCGTCGTTCTCGTCCCGTTGCCGATTCCCGTTGCCGATTCCCGTTGCCGATTCCCGTCGCCGATTCCCGTTGCCGATTCCCGTTGCCGATTCCCGTCGCCGATTCCCGTCGCCGATTCCTGTCGCCGATTCCCGTTGCCGATTCCCGTTGCCGATTCCCGTTGCCGATTCCCGTTGCCGATTCCCGTTGCCGATTCCCGTTGCCGATTCCCGTCGCCGATTCCCGTTGCCGATTCCCGTTGCCGATTCCCGTCGCCGATTCCCGTCGCCGATTCCCGTTGCCGATTCCCGTTGCCGATTCCCGTTGCCGATTCTCGTTGCCGATTCCCGTCGCCGATTCCCGTCGCCGATTCCTGTCGCCGATTCCCGTTGCCGATTCCCGTTGCCGATTCCCGTTGCCGATTCCTGTCGCCGATTCCCGTCGCCGATTCCCGTTGCCGATTCCCGTTGCCGATTCCCGTTGCCGATTCCCGTTGACGATTCCCGTTGACGATTTCCGTTGACGATTCCCGTTGACGATTCCCGTTGCCGATTCCCGTCGCCGATTCCCGTTGCCGATTCCCGTCGCCGATTCCCGTCGCCGATTCCCGTCGCCGATTCCCGTTGCCGATTTCCGTTGACGATTCCCGTCGCCGATTCCCGTTCCTGAACGTTTTCAATTCCGTTATTCCTGCTGATAAGCCGCAAAATGAAGATTCCAAAGACTTTAAATTGTCTCAAACAACTTTACGTGGATGCCGAAAGGCTAATGCTTTCTCCAGTAGGTAGGACGTCACTACGTAAGCTCATACCAATAATCGACCACGTATTTGACGAGCTAATGGACTTATGTGTAAATTTTCCAAAAGATCAACCACTTGAAGATGTTAACATATCAAGAATACAGTTGGAGAGTCAGAAACGTGAGTTCGATACGCATGTGCGTCAGTGGTTAAATAAAACTGAATTGCAATTAGCAAGGACTAACCGCGACACGTCGAGCACAATTTCTACTGCAAACTTTATCCGAAGTGAACGCCGAAAAAGCCAAATCAGGTTGAAACTCGCCGAACTTGCCTACAAGCAAGCTATGGACAGGTTGTTCGAAACACGCAAGCGTGCAAAGGAGCAAACAGGTCGTGCTGCTGAAAGGACACGCGTAGCAGCGAAATAAGCCAATCAAAAAGCTCGCGAATCTATAGAAGCAGAGCGTGTCGCCAACAAAAAACAACCAGAATTTGAATACGCGAAGGCAGTTTCTAAAGCTCGGAAAGATGAAGAAATCTTGGAGGCTCTAGACTCGACCTCACCAACATTACAACCCAACGTTGTTGCCGTAGTTACAACGAACAACCAGGCCCGGTGCTAGGAACCGCGGGGCCCAATTAGAAATGTAATGGCGGGGCCCCTACTCTTCATAGCAAAATTTATGGGTGTTTATATATCATAATATACATACCAGTACACACAAACTAGAAAAATAGACATTTTATACTTGCTATAAAACAAATTGAAGGTGGATGCTTATTTACGGTATATTGTTTTACTTCCAAACATATATATTGTTTAGCAACCATATTCATTATGACGTAACAGGCAGACACAGAAATATAAATATGACTTAGTTACGATGCATAACAAATTGATATTATGAGAAAAAATATTAGTTCACTTTTTATTTTACATTTCAGTAGTATTTTAAACCTCGTAATACAGAAAGACCCACGCTAGCGCGGGGCCCCTTCAAGGTGCGGGGCCCAATTTGATCTAATCGGTCAAATCGGCCTAAAACCGGCCCTGCGAACAACCGCAGTACATCACGGCCTTCGCTTGCAGACGCTCGAACCAACTTAAGCGATCACAAGAAATCAGTTGCAGAATTAACGTCGCCAAGACAAGTACAAAATACTGTACCGGTAAGCCGTAGACACCAACCCCCGCCCCGTGTGTACAAGCACGAGCGTATCGAAATAAGCGCAGCTGTTGAAATCGATGAATGCTGCACCAGTATCAACACGGCCAAGGTTTATATAAACGTTGTTCCCGGTAGAGTCCGTTACGCAGACAAAGAGGTTGCTACTTATGCATTTATCGATCAAGGTTCCACGACAACACGCCGTGAGGAGTCGATCGTAAGTTCACCAAATGCTGCTGGTAATTCACGTTGTATTACGTTGCATACCCTAACATCATTTCGTGTTTTAGATACAGTGTCCCTTGCACTCTCAGCCCAGTATGTGGAGGGTGAAGATTGGAATAACCTTCCCGACGTCGTTGCTGTCGATAAGATATATGGGAACCCTAATGTTTTACATGATTCGCAGGCGTTGCAGCGACACCATCATTTGCGAGGTGTGAAAATTCCACAGATCGAAGATGGATCGGTTGACAAGCTGCTAATCGGGCCGAACGTTCCCCCAAATTTTCCGTGTCGAGTCTATGAGAAGCGGAAATGGTCGATGTCCCGACGCTGTCAAAACCCGTCTAGGATGGTCACTTCTAGGCCCCTGTGGTGACGAAAGCCGTTCCAATTGTAAGGCCAGCGTTATGTTTTTAAAGGATGAAAGCGATGCTAATCTGATGATCGACGATCTCGATGACCTCAACGACAGCTTTCCTCGGTTCCCGACCTCGATTGAAGACCGAAGAGCACACGCCCTCATGAAGGAATCAGTTAAGTTTGTTGATAATCATTATGAACCACCCCCCCTCCCATGGCGCCACGATTACCAGATTCCCCCAGATAATGGCGCCATGGGCGATGGGGCGCCTTAAAGTTTTAGGAAAGCGACTTGTGCAAAACCCAGATATTAAACAAAAATATACCTATCAAGTGAACGACATGACAACTAAGGGATATGCCGAAAAGGTGCCATCTGACGAAATCGCCACCGACCGCCGAATCTGGTACCTACCGCACCACTCGGTCACTAACCCTAACAAACCGGACAAACTACGTGTCGTTTTCGACTGTGCCGCTCAGCATCAAGGCGTGTCCATTAACCAGGTTCTCATGCAGGACCCTGATCTTGTAAATAGTCTCGTCGAGGTGCTTACACGGTTTCGCAGAGACCCGATCGCACTTGTTGCAGATATCGAAGGCATGTTTCAGCAGGAGATAGAATGGGGCAAACCAATTCCTCTTCCAGAACTTAAAAGATGGGAGAAATGGGTCGCGAGCCTGGCACGACTGCACGACATATCCATTCCCCGAAGCTTCGGTCTACGAGGCCATGAGGATATTCAGCGATGCCAACTACACTACTTTGCCGACGCATCGAAAATTGACTACGGTGTCGCATGTTACCTGCGAGTTTGTAACCGCTACAATAACGAGGTAAGATGTACCTTTTTAATGGGCAAATCTCGTTTAGCACCGAAAGACGACGTATCCATATCTCGATTAGAATTAGTGGTTGTTGTTACTGCAGTAAAAATGGACCAATCTCTGAAAATGGAACTCGGTTTAGAGCTATGCCCGTCCATGTTTTGGACAGATTCGTCCGTCGTGTTGCAAAACATATTTAATGGTCGCAGAAGGTTCACTATTTTTGTGTCTAGGCGCTTAGCATTTGTTTCCAAGCATTCGTGTACACGCGACTGCAGACATGTTCAAACAAAACTGAACCCTGTCGACTGTGCATCAAGAGGCGCCAGCGTAGATTTCTTAATTTCCAATGTCATTTGGTTTACAGAGCCCGAATTGCTACAAGCTTCCTTCGAATACTGGCCCAACGCGCTCAAGAAAGGGGACATGTCACTCAACGACATTAAAGCGTTCGATAAGCAAGCCAGTAACTTATTTTCCCGTACAGGAAACCACTCCCGCCACTGATATCCTGATAACGCACTATTCTAATTGGCATTGTTTGAAGGCCGCAGTTGCGTGGATATTGAGATTTGGAGCGCACCCCCGAGGCACGTGCAATGAATGGAGTTCCAGAACACAGTTTCCTTTCGTCTAACAGTCGCCGAAATTGCCCACGCCAAGAGGTCACTGATAAGGTATGTTCAATCTCAACATTTTATTGATTGGAGAGCGGCCACCAATAACAAACTTGATACAAACTCAACTAACGCACTGATTAATGCATTGCGACGATTTATTGCTCGACAAGGAAACCCGTCTCACATTTACTCCGACAATAGAACAAACCTGGTTGGGGCCGAACGGTTGCTCCGTGAGTCTATCCAGGAATGGAACCAAAATTCAAATACATGACTTTGTTCTACAACGCGAAATTCAATGGAATTTCAACCCTTCCTGCGCTTCACACATGGGTGGAGCCTGGGAAAGAATGATTAGATCCGTTCGTCGGATTTTACTTTCCATTTCAGGTGAAAAGACATTGAACGATGATCAACTGACAACCCTGCTGCTGGAGTCCAGAGGCAATACTGAGTTGTCGACCTCTCACTCCCCGTTACACTGAATATCGATGGCGAGACGCCATTAAAACCGAACCCTCCTGCTCAAGGTGAACCCGTCAAGTGAGCTGCCTCCAACTTTGACCAATGAACGGCAAAGTTACGCTCGACGCCGCTGGTGCTACATTCTACATCTAGCCAGCCGAATTTGGGCCAGATGGTCGGGAGAGTACCTCCGAAACTATCATCGCACGCCAGAAATGGCACAACAGAAAAGAAAACGTGAAGATAGGAGACGTTGTGTTTCTGGTGGACAACACAACACCACGATCACAATGGTTCATTGGAAGAATCACCTCCGTGTACCCGGACAGCCACGGTGTAGTTCGAAATGTGCAAGTCAAAGCACGTGACACCGAATTAAAGAGACCGATACACAAACTATGTATCATAGTACCCGCTATGGACGTGCGCAATGAGAGTGTTGACCCGATACAGATCAACGAGAATGTGGGCATTAGCCCAGTCATTGAATGAATCTTAACACGCGACGTAAATCAATTAAATTGTAAATTGCTCAATTGTACGATCTCGCAATTTGGGGGGGGGAGTGTAAGATTTATCGTCGCAATTATTGTTTATATTATATCGATGTCACTAGGGAATAAGATCGCTATTGTATTCCCTTTTTCCCACCATTTCACCGAACTATAAAACGCTAGTTTTTTACTGCCTGAGCATTATCGTGAGGTAATCGGTCTTTTGGTATTTTTAGTAGGTTTGGAATTATTGGTTATTGTTAAGATGTGTATGACGTGCTTTGGCTCCTGTTCAGCCACAATTTGGTAAATATTGGTTTTATTTCTCAAACTAGTAATTTTTGTGATAATTAAATTGTACATATATTTTTCCTTAGAAAACCGTCATTTCAAGACCTTTCATTTTCGCCATCATTCAAATTCGAATAAATTCACAAGTTTTGGACAATGACGCGTTATTTCAAACTCTGAATAAAGGACGCCGTCTATAAGCATACTGCAACCTCTCATTAAGACAGGTGTTAGGAGCCAGCACCTTGTCGGGAAGTTACAGAGCGTTTAGTTTTGGACAGTCATATAAAGATATGTGTTAAATTTAGGTATTTATTTAATTTCCACTGATTATTTCGACATAAACAACGATTATGAACCGCACATTTAAAACAACTTTAGTTAAAAAGACAGTGTTTAAATATGGTGATATAATTCGTCCGACCAATAGTCTGGTGGTATAGGGCTTCGCCTTTCAGCGGAGGGTTTGAGGGTACGAAACAGGTCGCTAGCTAGTTGCTGTGTTCTTGGGAAAGATATTTCATGGACATTGCCTGAACCCAGCGGATAAATGAGTTCTTTTAAATTGGAGAAACGTGTGAATCATACATAACACACTGCAATAGCTTCGGTAACCCGACGGTGGGCGCGAGGTGATCTGACGATTGCCCGCGTGTTAACCCCCTTGGGACAAAGATGAATATTTAATCCTATATCCTAACAATTATTTCCTGTTCTAAACAGAAATTTTTAGAAATAGAAAAAAAGCACATGACCGATTTTCTCAAGAAAGAGGTTATTGGTTTTTCGTTGCCCGCGCTATAAGTGTGTCTAACCATTCCGGCAAAGAAGGTTAAGAAGAAACGCTTTTTTATCTGGCTATTACGTGTTTGAGGACATCGATGATCACTGTGGTGCATGGCAGACATTTTACTACGAACATTGATTTGTACGATTTGCAAAGCAAGCAACTTCTACCAAAATCGTTTTGGAAAGCATCTGTTTGGCTTAAATTAGCGTAAAGTATTGGACACTTAATTATTTCATAGATGACAAACTGTTATGGTATTAAAAATAGATACACAAGTGCGAAAAAAGATAAGTCCCCTAAAATCATATTCAACAACTTAATTTATCCTAAACATGTCTCGTTCTTTATTGCTGGCGCAATTCTGTCGTTTGTTGTCATAGCTTTGGAATAATCGAAATGCGGGAGCTACTATTGTGTTGTTGCCAGTAAAATGCAAATTGCAATACACAGCGAGACATATATGTTTATTATATTTAAACCAGGCATTCGACTGCGAGGTATAGGCAAAAGATCCTTTGAAATATATATTGAGCAATCTTAATTCACCGAATTCAGCCGATGTGCATTAAGTGCCTTTCTTATGGACGCAGGCGTCGAGCCAACAGGCAACAGCTACTCTAGAATATCTCTTGCGCTAATCGGTCGAGTTAAGAAACTAGTGTGGGCTATAAATATAATACACTAGCGGGTTAAAAAATTTAAAGAACATTTTAATTAATTCATATTATATACTAAAGATCATTGGGTAGGACACAGACCGAATGTCTTTAAATGAAAAAACAGACAAACACCAGCATTTTAATTTAAAGCAATTTTCAAGTAGTCTGTCAGCTGGACAACAAAACTTTTACTTATTGCGCTAATCGCTCGTAATGTGAAACCGTGTAGTCTGCTACAGGTGCGATATGAATGCAGTGTAGTTTTAACTGAGTGTTTATCTGTGTTGAGTGAAAACTCGTGTTTAGGTTAAAAGTACTCTGGGATGAAACTAGTGTACGTTTATACGTCTGTTGCTTTAAACCAGTCTGTGTTAACAATATGTGCAGTTTGAGTGCCGTGTGGGATGACACCTGTGTTGCATCTATAGTGTGGGTTGAAACTCGTGTGGATTGAAAGCAGCCCATATTAATACTCGTGTTGGTTAAAAGTGGTCTTAGTTAAAATCAGTGTGAGTTAAAACGTTGCGATTTGAATACCGTGTTTATTAAAACTCATGCAGTTTACATTTATATTAACCGAAACTATTTTATCCAATTTTTATAATAACAATGCAATACGATTCATAATCTCACGATTCCCCTAATCTACAAGTTGGGTACTTCTTACAGATGACAAACTGCTTCGGTATTAAAACAAGATACATAAATCAGAAGAGAACAAAGATTTGGCTCCTAAAATGAATCTACACCAACTTAATTTATCCCCAAACTTTTACGTTTTTTGTTACTCGCGTAATTCTGCCGCTTGTCTTCAGAGCTTTAGAATAATCGAAAATCCGCTGCCTGTTAAATGCAAATCGCAATATACACATGATATAAGTTTTATTATATTTAAACGAGGCATTCGTCCAACTACCACTGTAAATTAACTATTTCGTCATTCTTTTGAGTTGTGATGAAACTCGTGTGGACTAATGAATACTGTAAGGAAAATTTAATTGGTTTAGTTTTTTTATTTTTGCCCCAATATTTAAAAATGGCAAACGAATATAATCACGACACAGGAACAGGAAAAGACGACAAACCGAACAGTCGTTAAAACACGTCATTAAAAATAAGGAATTTCATTTAATAAACATAGCGAACGCGGCCGCCAAACCTAGGCGAAAGAACAATATTAATCAATCAAAATTTAATGAAGACCAAACGACATAGACTCCTTAAAACGAGTGTGCGGTAAAGCGCGGATTATTATCCAAGTACACAAACCTATAGTGTCGTTGGTGGTAAAAT
This sequence comes from Ciona savignyi, assembly GCA_000149265.1. Classification (NCBI taxonomy): domain Eukaryota; kingdom Metazoa; phylum Chordata; class Ascidiacea; order Phlebobranchia; family Cionidae; genus Ciona; species Ciona savignyi. The sequence continues at coordinate 768,507 of CH002809.1, read as the reverse complement.
GCGAGCGATGTGTGATACAGGCATTCGCGTCAGGATTATAATTCAAAGCATTTATCGTGTAGATTTGACGACTCTCTTTATAGAAGACTTATATACCGCCTGGTTACCCATGGATTACTCGATCGCGTAACCCTTCGTCGGGCTGGTGGAAGACAACGCTCTAACTTTTTTTGCTAATCGGTCTAATTGTAAACTTCGTGTCTGCTGCTACAATTGCGGTATAAATGCCATATGATTTTTGGGGAATTAAAATTCGCGATGAATAAAATCAGTTTGGATTGAAAGTAGTGTTGGTTTATACTTATCTTACTTGAAACCAGAGTCTGGTTTACCCGTGTAGCTTGAATTCAGAGTGGATTATCTAATCTGAATCTGGTATAAAATAATAATCGCGCTTTAACTATATGTAAAACGATTCTTATTCCATAGTTTCCTTAGACAATACAAACTAGTTGGGTATAAAAAAGCGAAAAGCGCGGCCTATAAACCATACATTCGATACTTCGAAGATCAACAAGATGCAAAGAACGGTTATTCTTCTGGTGGCAGCGATTGTTATTGCTTCGGCTAATGCAAGTAAAGGCAAGTCGGGTTGTTCTAATTTTAAAGGGAGATGTGAGGTGCATCAATATGTACGCCGTCGTCGTTGGGGAGGCTGGTACGAAAATAGGTGAGCTGTCTTCGTTTGAAACATATGTTTAAATTTGTATCTTGAATTGCATAATCCTGCTATTACTGCTGGGTTTAATAAAAAACCGTTTTCGCCCAACTCTGGTCCACGCTTTCGGGCCACACCATCTCCTAAAGCCGGCTCCCCCACTGTACTGGTCGCGCTTTACCGCACACTCTTCTTCAGGGCTCTATATCGTTTTGATCCTAATTAAATTGGGATCGCTTAATATTGTTCTTTCGCCTAGGTTTGGCGGCCGCGTCCGCTATATTTATTAAATAATATCTTAACGACTGTTCGCTTTGCCGTCTTTTCCCGTTCCTGTATCGTAAATATATTCGTTTGCCATTTTTAAAAACTGGGGCAAAAAATGAATAAACTAAAAGTAAACTAAATGTAAACTATATCACAACAAGTATGTTGTGTATATAAGTGACCGTTAACTAAACTAAAATTACTTTTCAGCCGAAATGTTGAAGATTCATCTGGTAAGCTAAACTTGTTTCTTTATATAAAGTTTATACCAACCATATAGAGTATTTATCCTAATAATTTTATAGACTAAAACTTTCTTTCTTATACCTAACTACCTAAAGGCTGTCCAAATCAGTATTTGTTGCTAAATCAACAAAATATTTTCTGCCAGATTTAAGGCGAAATTTTAAAACAAATGCTCATATATCTGCAGCTGAAGACATTGCAAACGACCTGGAAAGCATGCTTCAAGATTTGGAATAAAGTCCCATCATATGTGCATGAAGTTCACTGTATTGCATTTTATTGTGCACAACAGGCATTTTCCAATAAAGCAAAATAGCCACTTACTTGTTATTATTTTTATTCCAGATTATCCAGTATATAAAAAGACAGATTTTTGTATAAGATTTAAGATAAATATTCCGTTCTAAATCGAAATTATCAACGATAAAGCCAAAAATGCTTCAAAATACGCCTCTTCTTTCCGTTTTTTTTATGATAGAGGGAATTCCCCTTTTGCAAAATAAGACCATGTCAGTTGTGATTTCAATGGTTACATTTAGAATTACCCCTCCCTGTAGATAATCTAGCGACATGGCATGCCTCTCACAAGCGTGACGCAGAAATAACGAAAAAAAAACGTAGTAAAATGAATATGTGTGTTTCATCGGAAATAATAAAAAACAACAGTTTAATACCTCAGACATCTCCTTAAACATAAAATTCAGAACAGTTTGTATTACATTTTTATAAGATGTAAATAATTGGCTTTTCAAAGCATTATCAGAATTTACACAAATAAGCTCACGCCTCATATCCTTCTCTAACCGCTTTATGGTATATCTCCGGAAACATAACCCTACTTAAATACGCCATAACTCGCCATAAATAAAAAATCATAACCTTTAGGTTACAACGTTTAAAGAATAAAGATGTTAAATATTTAATATTTATCCAATTTTTATGGACGATATCCGTAAGACAGCGGTCAGTTTAGAATCTATTACAAAGCATAACCCGATGGCAATCAAATTAAAAAAACACCCACTAGCCTTCAATTTTGGTTCTGATATTTTATATTAGAATAACACATTGATTTATAAAAATAATTTTACATACTATTGTATTAAGATAACTTAGTAAAGTAACGGTTTGTCAACCAGATTTTAGGCATTATAATCGAACGATGTAAAATTTGTGCGTAAACATTCGTTAACGTTTCGCACTGTTTACTGGTATATTGTTAATTTAAAGCGACATTTCTAAGAGTGTTGTGTAGCACCCAATTAGATCGAACATTATATTACACATGCAAAAATATGCAAAAACCTCCTATTATATTATACATGTACAATGATTTTTCATTGTAAGCTTAAATATACGGCTAGCTGTGTATTTGAATGATGGTTGTTTATACAGGAAGCAGAAATAACGAAAATGTGATGCTTGACATTTTGATTTATGCACTGCCCAAGACATCACGGTTCTGTACATTGTAAAACAGTTTGTAAATTATGAAGTTAACAATGTGTTGGACTGTGCGACGATAGCAGAAATAAGTCCTTTGCCAACATCCTAGTTTTAATTTGACAGATTTTATACCATTTAAACAGTAGCAGAAAAGGCGCAAAAGAGCATTCAACGCCTAGTTTTGTGTTTCATGATTCATTTTTTACCCTAGTATTATATAACAGCAAACAAAACAAACAAAATATGCGATAGAAACAAGAAAAGACGGCTAAACATACAGTCGCTAAATATATAGTCAAAAAAGAAAGGTTAAAAAATTTGGCAGGCGCGGCGCCAAACCTAGGGAAAATGGTAATTTCGAAAAAAAATTATTAAGAAAGTATATAAAGCCATGAAGAAGAGTATTGAGGGGTAATCGAGGGAAACGCGTTGGTATATTCTGTCCCCTATATGTATTTGGTATATATTTTCTAACTGTAATTTATGGTATATAGTTGTTTACCAAAACATATAATTAATACATTTCAGGTTTATAACGAATACTTGTGGTTTAATTCGAAGACGATTTCAATTTAAATTGAAAGATTCGATTTTGTTAAACTGGTCGTTTTTTCATGATGAAAATTATATTGCTTGCCGTCATATTTACACTAATTGCCGAAGGTAAGAATGTAAAGCTGTTAAAATTGCACGAGTCTTTTTAACTTAAATCGTAATTAATACGCTATTTTTACATTGTGCAGTAAAACATGGTTATAGCAAATATACATATATAATAATTAGACTTTATTAACGGTTTAAAGTAAATGGTCATGTTTAATAGGCTTTTAGGATAGGATATAATAGGATATTCATCTTTTCCCTGTGAATGGGAAAACCAAGGGGGTTACCACACGGGCAATCGTCAGATCACCTCGCGCCCATCGTCGGGTTACCGGAGGTATTGCAGTGTGTTGTATATGCTAGACACGTTCCTTTTAATTTAGTAGAACCCATTAATCCGCTGAGTTCAGACAATGTCCGTAAAGTTCCTTGCCCAAGGACACAACCGACTAAATAGCGACCAGTTTCGCACTTCCAACCTTTCGATTGAAACGCACTTAACCACTTAACCGCTAGACCGCTAGACCAACCGGCCGGACTCATTTTCTATTCATTCTTCAGGTAACGGGTATGATTGTGATTGCCAGCGGGACAAGCAGTTATGCATGCTTAGCGGGGTTCGTGTAAACGGATCCTACAGTGAAAGACAGAGATGTAACGGCTACAACGACTGTGGAGATTGGAGTGATGAAAACAACTGTACTGAAGATTGTATCCGGTTAAATTTAAGGATTTGCGACTGCTACGAGAAAGGTACCTGTGACCGCAAAGGATTGATCTATCACAGTGGATGTTATCGCCCATCTTTGGCGTGTGACGGAGAAAACTTTTGTGGCGACTGGAGCGATGAATGGAACTGCAGCTATCCCTGTGCCAGCAACGAGCACGAATGCAAGTGCCATGAGAACGGAGGAAAATGCGAACCGTATGCAGGATACATATCACATTGTTACGATGATGATGAAAAATGTAATGGCGATGGACTTTGCGAGGATTGGACAGACGAAAAGAACTGCACTTGTGGTGAGGATTACTTGAAATGCGGCTGTATTCTGGATCCAAATAACTGTACATCTCATACCGGTTGTGTACGACCGCGGGATTTATTTGATGGGGAGTATAATTGTGAAGATATGTCTGATGAACCATGTGATGTAATGGTAACAACTGTGAGGCGGGCTGCTCCATATTACAGGTATCGAACTAAAGAAACTAAGACTACAGACATTTTTCTTTGTCGAAACGCAGCGGCCTATAATTACCATGTCCAGTTATACAGGTTTAAATCTTTCGTCAAAATTTGCAAACAAGTAGACATATATTCGAGTCAAAACTTCACTGGCACTGATACTCAGTGGTGGTGTGCACATGAGTACCACCATCAAGTTGGTTTACAACAGTGTGAAAATAAGGAATTTGTTATAGCACCAAATCTCTGCAACGGGTTTGCAGACTGCTCAGACGGAAGTGATGAACTTTACGATGTACCCGGGTTTAAGTGCAGAGCGTTAAACGATTATCCGCAAATTAAACAATCATGCGTTCTTCCACAAGCAAATCTTTATAATAATAACTCCTATTGCCAGGATGAGTCAGACATGTGCTTTGTAGACGGAAAGTTAAAATGTTTTCGATGCTTGGATAGAAAACTGATGATTGCACCCAAACAAGTATGCGATGGGATTGTGGATTGCTACGACTTGTCAGATGAATGCCTATGCGAAAATCAGACTATTTGTACACAAATTTTGAGGGATTCGAGAGAGAAATGTCCAAATGGTCAAATGTTATGCAACGGTGAATGCATGGCAAACGAGTACATTGTTTGTAATATATCACTGAATTGCGACGGAAATATAAACACAAAATACTGCAGTAAATCTAAACCAGAAAGTCGACGCCTTCATAAAGGTTCCGGTTATATATTTTGCCCTACTGATAGAGCAAGTGTTTTTTTCACCAACGCGAGTATGTGCGATGGAATACCAGAGTGCTACGATCGTCAAGACGAATGTGGGGTGGGCTGTCCAAATGAATCTCATTTCTGTCAGTCTCATCTTTCCTGCCACAAGGACCAAATAACGCAAGTTTGGGAAAGGAAGGGACTCTTATTTCTCCGCAAAAGAGAGTACTGCAACGGTCTACCAAAAAAAAGTCCCGGATGCCCTTCCGGGTTTGACGAAACTAACTGCACTGGCAGATACTACTGCGACACGTCGGTCAAAAAAGGCTTTAGCATCGATCTAGCATTTCTCTGCGACGGAGTGTTGGACTGCGACGACGGAACGGACGAATTGAAATCGAGTTGCAACGAAACAAGGTTTTATTGCCAGAATGGAAAACCGCTTTCAGTCGCACGTGAGCGAGTTGAGAATGGGATTAAGGATTGCAGCGATGGCAGTGACGAATGCCCGATGAACAGCAAGAAAAAAAGCGTATTTTCATCTCCATTTGAAATGATCGGCAGCTCCGTGTTTCGTGTGATTCTATGGATAATGGGGGGATTTTCCCTGATTGGAAACATCGCCGTGTTCACGATTACAATTTTAAAAATCAAAGCAGCAAAGTCAGAATCTTTAAAATTTGCTTTCCTTTGGCTTATTGTTAACCTTTCAGTTTCGGATTCACTCATGGGCATATACATACTGTCAGTGTCTGCACTGGGCACAAAGTTTTCTGGAAAATACTGTTATTACGATGCTGAATGGAGGAGCAGTCAGAGTTGCTCTGCAATTGGTTCACTGGCTGTAGTTTCTACAGAAGTATCTGCATTCACAATGGCGATAATGGCTACCATTCGACTTTTGTCTGTTTATTTCCCGTTAAAAATGACGCATATTAGACATGTGTCGTATTTTGTCCCAATTATTTGCGCATGGTGTTTTGGAATCCTTCTTGGAACTCTGCCGCTGGCCAACTACAGATCAGGATATTTCGTCAAATCTGCGTGGTACCCGAATTACTTCTATTCAAGACAGGAAATCGCTAAGGCAGACATGGAACAGTTAGCGAATCGCGTTACTCAATTTTCAAACTATTCTTCAAATACGGATTGGTATGGAGTGAAGAAAACCATCTCACACGCATTCCAAGAACTCAACATCAAAGGGGAATTTGGATACTTTGGTGAAACCAGCGTTTGCTTACCAAGACTGTTTGTAAAAGTGGGTGATGCGGCATGGGAATACTCCACATTTATAATCGTGCTAAACTTCTGCCTGTTCATGTTCATGGCTTCTTGTTACATCGGTTTATATCAAAGAAGCAGGAGTGTAGCCAAAGTGGGCAAGAACAAGTCAAAAAGGTTGCTTCGAACGGTTTCTTTGATGGTCATGTCTAACTTCTGTTGCTGGATACCGATATGCATCATGGCCTTTGTGAGTTTAGCGGGTGTGAAGCTTGACAATATTGTTTATGTTGTCTGTGCCGGAGTTTTGCTCCCTATTAACAGTGTTCTTAATCCACTAATCTACTCTGATATTGCAATTAGCTTCGTGAGAAAATTGCTTAAAGACCACAGTTCTTTTGGGCTGTCCTGAGCCCACTGCACACACAACGCGTATTGCTGGGATTTAATTTTACGATTTTGTATTAATACAGATAATATCATTTTAACATATAGCAATACAATGCGCCGTTTCATTGCTGTTTATTCTGTTTATTATTTGCATCAAACGAGCCCTTTTGATTATGTCAGTTTAACTCCTTACTACAGTGCCGCTCTGGGAATTAATCATTTTTCGACAAGCAAAGAAAACGTGACAGCATGATCGTTAATCATATGATAATGCTTTCTTGATTAATCCTTTTTATTCTTTTAGGATTCCATTTTCGCCTACCCTAATTTACACATTGCCAATGAACACACGTTGTATATAATGTAGATTGTACATGTTGTAGCCTTTTAACGTGTTACCATGTATTAATATTATACCTCCTTAAGTTTTATTAATACCATGCGCAATGTGAACATTATTTCCTCATGTTACCCAACATTTTTATTTGATTTAACATTCCCCATTACTAGTAACCCACTCGGTACCAGGCATTTGCTATACGGGACGTAATCATTCCGTGGGGCTAGCCAAGTAAATATATGACGATTTTTCGTTTATTTAATTTTATATTATCAGTTACTCAAAAAATGATATCAAATATAAAAATACCTACCGAGTATCTTATACACTTGTAATATAAAACAGGAAAATGAGTGTCGATTATTAATATTTGCGTGCAGCAGCAGCTTGACCAAACGCAACTACAACAGATTATGGGTTTCTTTCAAATTGGACAACACTTGTTTTTGGATTGGAGGTTTCTTTCGGATTTTTTCGGATTTGGAGGTTTTTTTCGGATTGGAGAACACATTTGATTTTACGTTTTCTTCGGTAACCAGGTATTCGGTAAGATCGGGTTATACAATCAGGAAAAAACATTCAAAAAATCCTGACTAACATGCAGATGGTTTGCATAAACCTTTAAACATTTAACCCTTACAAAAATACCTCAAATTTTTAATAAAATAAAATATGTCTAACTCAAATCGAAAAAACACAATTAAAATAACCCACTTTATACCATGAAGCCACCACAAAAATTTAAATACGAACGTACAACATACCCGACTTTTAATTATTTTTCAAAAATAATTCCAAAAATTCAACCCTACTGACACTGGTAATCAGTCTTATTTACGCTTCTTATCGAATTAAATATTACAGTTTACTCCAAAAGCTCCAACAATAGAAACAATATTTTAATATAATACACCGATGCCACGTGGATACAACAGTAGGATACTTAAAATTCGGTATAAATGGATAAAGAATTCCAATATGAACAAAACTATCCAGATTTAACCGCTTTCCCAAAATCCTCATAAACTCATCATACGCAATCACGATGGTAATATCAACCCTTATAGGTGTTAGCCACTATCTAATAAATATGTAGTGGTAAAGTTTTTATCGAGAGGTTGACATTACCTGCAAAGTGATATTGGATATGTAGTCCCCTATTTGATAAGACTCGTCCATATAAAAATCCCGACAAACACGAGAATATAGTAGAATCCTATATTCTTTGTTATTCTAAGAAATGAGTACGAAACAACCAA
>CH002809.1:717102-750960 GCA_000149265.1 Ciona savignyi | reverse complement strand
CGACTACTATACAAAAAAAACGGTCCGAATAACGAGCCCATCATGTGTTCGAAACTTGGGTCGGTAAAACAAAATAAAAAAATTGCCGACTATACAGTCGTGTAGCCGAATGGTTAACGCGACTGATACATATACCGACTTACATAAAAAATGGTCTTAGGCACGAGCCCATCAAGGGTTCAAAACTAAGCTTAGCAAAAAAATTGATGGCTGTACAGTTGTGCGGCCGAATAGTTAACCCCACCGATATATATACTTACAACCGACGTGTCAAAGAGACCAATATAAAAACAAAATTATATACAAAAAAACAGCCTTAGCAACGAGCCATATAGGGGTTTAAAACTAGGCGTGGTAGAACAAATGTAGGTTAAGGACGATTGTGTGGCCAAATGGTTAACACACCCGATTCAATTACGAAAATTCAAGGTTCAAAACTTAGCCCGTTAAAAATGATAGCGTCAAAATATACTTTGTTATTCGGTATTCTCTTACCATAAGTCTCATATTTGACGACGACAAACCACGACGAAGGTTATTATGAGAATCCACAATATTTCGCTGCTGGGTAACTGAGATAGATATCGTGCTTGGGCCTTCACCGCTTATCACCTTAAAGTTTTTGGGTATTTCATTCATTATTTATGCATTTATGGAAGACAAATTACTGCAACGCCTGCCACTGTATTCGCCGTTTAAAATTCGCCTTAATATATATATTTTGCACAAATTAACCTATAGTTAACCATACCGATTACGACCGTGCTAAATTTTCCTTTCTTGGTCGTATTTCTTGGTACCAAATATAAACCTTTATTGCTTTAGCAGATTCTGAATAGCCATATGCGGTCTAAACGTAACTGTACATCACTGTACATATTTTACCACAGACATTAGTAATATCTACACAAAGTCTTGCTTAGACACAGTTCTATTCACCAAAATATTTAACTTACAGTTTCCAAGAAAGCAGTGAAACAAACGATCAGCAATACCACCTTCAGCATCTTGGATTCTTTCAACTGGATTGTAACGTCATAGAACATACTGTGGAACAATAGGGAGAGCGGAAACATGACGTCACAAGCTAAGCATTGGAGAAAGTTTCCTTTTGAAGGTCATTACCGGTGCGCTGGTGGTCGGGACGTCGGACAAAACTTTGATAACGACGTGGCGAATGTTCTTATTAGGGATTCTCAATTTTGTCACTTGAATTTAGCAGTTTTTATCATTTTAAAAAGTCCAGTTTATTCAACATTTTCAATAGAACCTATGTAAATGTTATATGTCCCTGATTTTTTTTATTAAAGCATGGTTATGTACAGATAGCCACAAGAAAACACACTAAAGAAAACAGAGGTCATTTTAAAATGCACACTGAAACCGCTAGACGTTTAAAATAACTCGACTAGACGGGAAATTAAAGAGAAAAGTGTTTTCAACAAATTCTTCCAGCATTTCCTAAGAAAACGTGTTAAATAATTTTGATTAGTGGATGGTCAAAACTACAAAGGAATGAACACAATTGATCCGACCGTTGAAAAAGACGGTTCTAGGGGGAGCGAACGTTCCATCTAATAAATATATTCTAGGCTGGTTTTTTTTACAAAATCCCTTTACCAAACCTCTTATTTTAATAAAAAAGTACTCCAAAATAAAGGTTTAGATAGAATAATTTTGAATACTAATATAATCTTTAGATTTACGTGGCATGGGTGCGACTATAGCAACTTTGTTGCTATATAAGCGTTTAATATTTTTTATAATTTACTACAAAAAATGTATTTGTTTACACTTCAGGCATTAGTGTTGTCAAATTTGTAAGGTAAGGGTTTGCTGTTACCCAATTTTGGTATTGAACTGATAGGCATTCAGTTAAAAACCACGATAAAAAATATTTTGAAAAGGAACTAACGCGTTTGTGCTGTAGCCATATATAGGATTTAAAAATACGATAACCAACGCCTTTCTGTTTTGTCAATCCGACATTTTTACCTTACCAACAAAATCCAGTAAAGTGGATTTTAAGAAAGTGTAAAAATAACTTTGCTAGCATTAAATCCAGCAGTATTAGACTTTTACAAAGAAGTTCACAAAAAAGCTCCGGGTCTTTGGGCTTTAAGGTGTTCGTTTTTTCCGCCCTGAAGAGCACCTGGCGATGTCTCCTGCCAACGTGCTTAGGGTAAAGGCTTAAGATCGATACCGAGATCAAAATCAGCTGCCATCTACGAGGCCGTGTCCTTGTTAATTGCTATTAACCGTGGTTGCATAATCCAGTTGTATAACGAACGCTTGTTATGGACAGCAATACTTTATTAAACCAGTAGTAAATAATATTTTGAAGCCAACTACAACGCGAAAAATACGAAAAGAGAAATTTCCTAGATTTAATCGTGCAATCGATCAATGGAAGAACAAAAAAAAACAAATCTGAGTATTTGTTAAAAAAATAATTCCAAAAACTTTGGGTGAAACTTGTATGCATAGAAAAAAAGCTTCTGGAAAAAAAACTGCATAAAAAGTGCCCAATGCACATTTATATGCATGTAGAATAGAATTTCAATAAAAAGAATTTAGAATAATTAAAACTGAAAAAAAATATTAATTTCCCGTTTGTTCAACAATATTTGGACTGGATCCAGATTTCGAAATAAATTCCTGAAGTTCGTCGTGCAAGTTTTCTTCCCAGCGCTTTCCCATGTCTCCAATGCTCTGTTGGAAGGAGTTAATTTCTTTCATAGTGTTCGTGGCCAACGATTGAATCTCCTCGATCGGAGCGGCGGCGATCCGTTCAACCTCCTCTCGTACTTGGTTGATTACGTACTCTATACCTTGCCGACCCTGACGATGAAATTGCGTTTGAATACTTTTGGTTTGGTGTAGAGTTATAAAACCCCGACAGATTAGTCTGGTAGGATGGGATGGGATATTCATGTTTATCCCCGTTATTGGGAAAACCAAGGGGGTTAACACACGGGCAATCGTCAGATCGTCTCGCGCCCACCGTTGGTTTCCGGAGCTATTGCGGTGTGTATAATAGACACGTTCCTTTAATTTGGTATAACCCATGAGTCCGCTGGGTTCAGGCAATGTCCAGAAACACAACAGTCTAGCGACCAGTTTATAACCTGCAACCTTTCGGCTGAAAGGCTTTGCACTCAACCGCCAGACTAAGTGGTCCAAAAATAATCTGTTGGTAAAATTGCAATTTGAATATTTTTGGGTTAGTGTGAAGTTATGAAGCACAGACAGATTAGTCTGGTGGTTTAGTGCGTCGCCTTTAAGCCGAAAGGTTGTGGAAACGAAATTGGTCGCTAGCTAGTTGGTTGTGTCCTTGGGCAAGGCACTTAATAGACTAAATTGAAGGAACGTGTAAATCATTCACAATATGCACTTGCTCCGATAACGATGGTATGCTCGAGACGATCTGACGATTGCCTGTGGGTTAACTCTCTTGGTTTTTCCACTCACGGGGATAAACATGAATATCCTTAGTGTCTCTGTAAAAGCCAGATTTGCCTCGTTTTAGGTATAAGAAAATGTTTGGAGAAACTTTTGCTACAATGACAGCCAAGCCAAACTTTCAATTATAATTTATAAATATTTATAAAAACGCATATGGTGGTCATCGCAAGAGATTTGTTTGTATCCACAACACTAAATGTTTTGTTTAAAAAGGTCAACCAATTTATGTACATGAAGTACAAATGAAAAAATTAGTTTTCGGTACAACTATTTACATTGACAAATGAAAAAATTAGTTTTCGGAACAACTATTTACATTGACTGTCTAAAAACCATTGTATTTCTTAGTAAAGTCTAACTAGAACTACAATAGTAGGTACAGTAGCTTTGCATAGAAAAAGGCTTTAGTAAAAAAAAGCTAAACAGTACTTACTTTTACAGAAGCTGCCATCATAGTACTACCCATCGCATTTTCAAAGAAAGAAACGAATGATAAATTCTTGCAAGTTATATGCCACTGCTGTTTCAATACTGTCCTGTATTAGGGAATTAAAACATTAATAAGATCACAGCTTCTGTAAATAATGTTTGCTATACCATAAGTTATAATAAATTCACATGTACAAGGCCACTATATGGAATATAACCACATGTATTGATAATCACGACAGTAAACAGTCAGTCTAAAATAGTTCATTATTATACCAAAGCTTAAGAAAAATATTACATATTAACTTGATTGGTGGTAATATTTCTGGGGTTTTCAACAATTTTTTTAATTGATATATGAAAACTGTGAATAGTATTTGGAATCTGTACTAAATTTCAATGCAAAAAAACGTTTGTAATATTGTGTTATCCAAACGTATCGAACAATCAAAATCCACACAAGACGTACATGTTTGGATCAGTGGAATGCGGGGTGTACACAAGCTTTTCATCCACTGTGATATAGTCCATGAAGTTGTACTGTGTGGTAAATAATTGTATTATAAGTATTGTCATATAAGTATTGAAATTTAAAAAAAAACAGAAAAAACATCTGAATCCCAATAAGTACAAGAAGTTTAAACATAATGAAATACTGGTTAATGACAGTAAAAAAAGATGTAAAGTATATACTGCAATGAAAATATTGTCCTAATCTTGGTGCTGTGGTAAGGGAGCAATTGTCATAATATTAGAGTACATATTGTTAAGGTTACAATATCATAATTAAATCGTATATACATAGATAGATATACAGGTTTCATCGTAAGTTTACATTTGGGGTGGCATGCCCATGACTCCTAATTAAAAATTTCTAGTGCGAGATTTATTTTTATATTAAAACCTGAAAGGATGGACAATGTCAGTCCCGTATCATTACTTGCTTTTTTTAAATATAAAATTAACACCTGGCGTGAATGTGAAACTAGTCAGGGAAATTTAAAAAATCAGAAAACATCTAAATGCAATAAGTACAAAAAGGTGCAACATAATGAAATACTGGTTAATGACAGTAAAAAGATGTAAAGTATATACCGCAATGTTATTTTACCTGATAAAAAACTTACATTTCTTGAAGATAATTCGTATGATTTTTCCCTTGGATCGAGGACTGAATATTCAACTGCATGAAATGTTTTCTTCATGTCCAACCCTGCAACCTGCAGATTCGCAAGTTTAACCTTTAAGTACCGTAAAATGCGATTGTATCTTTAATCTGACAGAGCTAAATTGTGGACCCTAAACAATTTCACACCACAATTACAAGGTTACATCGTGTCCACATAAGATTACATTGTGTTGACAGAACTAAAAATAATATATACCAGCACTATAAAATACTTTACAGCTAATCAACCAAAATTGTATATTCAAGCTAATTCCCAAGGTCACCAGAAGACAGCCAAGTCTCTAAAACAATTGTCAGGTTGTCACGTATGCTCGAATTAAAAGAGCTTATTGCAATGTGTTGACAGGTCATATGAATAGCACACTTAAATCATTAATCCATTTAGTTTGTGCAAACGACACCTATGATACCCTAATAACCTTTGTCAAAAGACATAATTAACAAGCTAGCAACCCTCTGTCCAACCAACACAGATATCTTTAATTTATAACTTTATCTTCCATTTTTTCAACTGTGTTTATCTTACTTTGTGTTTATCTTACTTACTTTTTCAATTATATTAAGGTAAGAGTTAGACCACTGTGATGCAATAATACGTTGTGAACACAATCTTCCTTTTTCGTCAACTTTTCGTTCGAAAACATCGGTTCCAGTGACGTTGGGAGATTCTGGGTTCGGATATTTTCTTAAAGCAGCTTCAACTACTTTCTCCCATGGATGACTGTAAAGTGTTTAGGATTATTAATAATACAATAATACAATACAATTTTTATTTTTGTTTCTTTCGCTGCAGCGTTTATAACCAACAATTTAAAAATACATGTCATATATATATACCAAAACAAATATGGCGTTAACTGAAATACCAATAATTAACCAAAGAAATAAAAAATACTACAGCAAAACAGGAAGGCACCAAAAAAAACTAAAAGTTATCTAGTTTGGCACCTCCCTGTGAAAAAAATAAAAAAAATAAATAAATAAAAAAATGTATATATAATTATCTAATTAAATAAGAGTTAACTTGTTAACTTAAATAACTGTAGGACATAATTATCTAATTAAATAAGGGTTAACTTAAATAACTGTAGGACAGGAAAAGGTTAATAGTATCACATAGCATATAAAAGGTGTAGTGTCCACTTTGAAAAATCTACCTAGTGGCTTAATGGGTTCTACCAAATTAGGGAACAAGTCTGTTAAAGACAACACACTACAATAGCTTCCGTAACCCGACGGTAGGCGCGTAAGTTATCAGACGATTGCCCATGTGTTTTACCCCCTTGGTTTTCCCTTTCGGGGATAAACATGAATATCCCTACCCTATCCCTATTATGCTTTTGCTATAAATTCATCAATAATTATAAAATCTTAAAAGATATCCAAACAACGATCTATATCCGCATGAGAACATCATATAAAAACCATTTTGTACTTAAATACAACACAGTGAATTCTGGAGGGTTGTTTCATGAAGGTTTAAAATGGGAAATTTGTTTGAAGAAATTATCACTGTCCAAGGTTACTGAGATTATGGTGTGTAGGGATAAATGTATAAAATGCTAAACACACTGTAATCTCAGTATCTTTAGACCGTGATAATTCCTCACACACATTTCTCTCACATCCCAAATATAAATCTTTTTACAAGAGATTTTTCACCTGCTAGAACAGAAATGAAATATTCACCGAAAAAACATTCATCTTACCTAAATATGTGCTCATCAAATGAAAAGAAAACCATTTTGACAAAATAGGACAGAACAACAGGGAACTTTTTTTATATTTTTTTAAGTTTTTAGGTAATACTATGCCCTACTGATCAACACACCAGCCTTGTGCAAATAATCTGCAAAGTAAACCAGCAATTTATAAATCTGGTTTGTACATTATGTCCCTATTTAAAATAAAAAAGTGATTCAAAAAGTATATCTATTAGTGAAGTCTAGGCACACAGCCGACTACCTCGCCACCATTTTCGATGGTACAACATTTCATTTGAATGGTGGTCCACAAATTCACCATACCACTAAGCCGGATTGATAAACTGTCTCGTTTAGTTTTGCCTGTCTTTCCAATAAAATGTCAGTGCTGTATAAACTCTAGTTTTGACTGAAGTAAACACTTAAACAGCGTACGAAAGTTGTCAGAACTATCGCCGACCACCGACCAGAAAACTGTTTACGGAAATACGTAATAAGTAAACGGTAAACAGGAACACTGCTGTCAAACGCACATCATATAGTCGTTGGCCTACTATACATTCATACAACTATTTATGATTCACAACCACATATGTATTTCATATTCAAGCAATGATCTACTATGTCATCGGACGTTTTAAAGGTCGATTGCGTAATTCGTGTGATGCAACGTGACGCAATCAAGCATGACGTCGCTATTGAAGGTTTTTTTAATGAAATTAGCTTTTAGGTGTTTAGTTTATTCCGTATTTCTAGCTCTTATTGCAAATATTAAAAATTGAAATAATTATTTTATATTATAAGAAAAATACAGCCAAACTAACAATCGTTAAAGTTCATTAAAGAACAAAAATTAATTTAGAAAGTCAAATAAAAAAAGGGGGAATTACCTTTACTGGCACAGGTTTTGCCTGTGTACAAAAATAGAAACGAAAAAAATGAATTTATACGACGGCATTTTGAACATTGTTATAACCCGCCTTATGTTATCATCGTTGGGAAAATCGGCGAACCGTAGGCCTACGTAACGCGGTAACTTAGCCTAAAGGCCGATGCACACTTAGAGCGATGCGGGCGACGGCGATGAAGTGAAAGCGATGGCGGGCGACAAATCATCGCTCAGGGCATTCACACTTGGAGCGATGAATCGCTCTCATCGCTATACTTTTTCTGGTATCCTGCCAGTTTTGGCGGGTAACGGGCGCAAGTAATGTTAGCCTTGTATAGTTTTTAAGCAATGGTTACATGCCTGAGCTTTAACCTATATAAACTCGATGACGATGATTTGGACTTCGCTTTGATACCTTTAGCACGAATTAACCAGTTATACGGATACCAATATTTGGTAATAAATGAAAGTAAACGGTAATTGATTTTTATATTGTTTAATCTAATTATTTCTATACAACTTCATTTTTAAGCTAACAAATGCTTAACTTGTCTTCAGAAGCAGAAAGCATTTGGTTAGGTATATATTTTAAAACCGATCCAATGTGGGGGTTTTAACCTGGCTCAGAAGCTACACTTTGATGACGAAATGAACCACAAATACTTTTGAGTGAACAAGGCAATTTCCTTTTGTTTATTGGGGCCCATATCGAAAAGTAATATACTAATATGTGAAAATCTATCTGGAAAAGGAAGATACTAGAATGTGAAAAGAGAAGACTGATTGTTGCTATGCCAGAAAAGGTTAAAATATGTCCTGCCGCTGAAAGACAATATACCAAACTTTTAAAATGATAACATAAATTTATGGTACATGGCGTGTAGAAGAATAAATTCCATAACAAATTATAATGAACAGATATTCTGAAACTGCCAATTCAATGAGTAATTTTTTAACTATTTCCAACGTGATATTAAAGTGTACCATGGCAAGAAATCCATTTTACTCCATGTATTTATAAAATAAAGGTTTTCATGAAATTAAAGGTCTTATGTGTATTGAAAGGTAGAACACTTGAAGTTCCATACCGGTAAGGTCACAGTAGCAAAAAATGCACAAATTTAAAAAGACAAATTTAGCAATTATTACATAATAAGGTCTTGTTAAGGCAGCAATTGACTAAATACAGTGCTTAACACACAAGAACAGAACACAAATGTAAATACTGCAGAACAGAATGCAAAATAAACATAGGTCCACACGACCAATACTGATATTTAAAGTTTAGCAAATTTTTGTCAACACTCTGGGAATCAACCTTTTTTGTTGTACACAGTACACTACTAGTATAGCACCTAAACAAAATATTTGACCAGAAAATTCATGGTGTGCTGAAAAAAAGTACAGCAGTATTCCAATGTGCATGCACAGCATTTAACTAACTGTTAAATCAATATCTCTGCGAATACACAGTCGATTGGATTGTAATAAAAGAAACTGGTGATTATTTTTGTAGTTTTGGAAATTATCTTAATTTGGACAACTTTTTTAACCCGAAAGGAATTACTATGTATGTATCAATTTAGTTAGTATTCTTAGCAATTTTATCATACTATGTTGTGTTGGCTATTAAGCTAAACTTTGAAGCAACAAAATCACAGATTAGTAAATAGTTGTCTTGTCTTCAGCTCTTTTCCATTAAATGTGATAATAGCTGTCCATTTGAAGTTGTGGCATCTTTAATTGAATCGAACCCCACCTTTTGTGAAGTAGTGTGCTGATTGGATCCTACAATCTTCTTTTTTTGCACAGGTACCTGAGGTACAATTGGTTAATCATCTATAAACACTGTCATGTTATCATTGCCACATGATTCTAAAATTTTTACCAAGAATTAGAGCAGTGCTAATACCAAGATTCTAATAAAAAATTGATGATGTTCTACAAAACACAGGGATTTTCATAAGTTAATATACAGATAAATAGGTCTACAGGTCAAATAAAACCTGAGTACCGGTAGGCAGTATTACCAAAACCGACACAATACTCTTATGACATCTTAAACTTAGACACATATTCCGACATCCTGAACCCAAAACTTGTATTTTAGACAAAGCTGGTATGTCTCTACTGTCAGTCCACAAATATTAAAAAGTCAAGTTAATTTAAAGAAACTGTGTTGTTATATACAGCACAATTCTTCTAGCATTAGTAGCCTAGAGTCAGCATTTAGAATCTGTTGCAGAAATATTTACCGATACCATTAATAAATATTTTTCGATACCGGTATACCTTGCTAAATTGTGTGCTATCTTTATATGAATGTAGAACACTTGTTGCTGTTGAAAATGTCATAGCTTACTTTTTTGGACAAAGATAATCCGACAGGAATGACAAAATTTAATAATAAACTCATATTTCTTTGGACTGCATGCAGCAGAGACACTTTTCAGTGTTGGTGGCACATTTATCTTTCCGGTACCAGGTTCAGAGGGATTCCCATCTTATTTTTGCAGTTATTCACTAATGGAAACATAAATTAAAATTAACAACAAGGCAATCTAGCCTAACCACATAAAACCTACTGTATTATCTAAGTGTGACTTACCAGTCTAATCCATTTCAGCGATTTTGATCCAAATATTAGGTTTCAGTTTATCATTTTTATATCCAGAATTTCTGTAACGAACAAAACCGAGTAGTGTTGTACAAATTTAATTCAAATTTCGCTGAAATCTACTTCTCCGTGCTGGTATATTCCGAAATGTCCCAAGTTTTCTTCTGGATTCATTTTTGCACGCGCGAAATTTTCTGAGATTTCCCGCCAAACCTCGGCGATGAGAGCGAGGCTAGCGATGGATTAGAACAAGTTTGTACTCGGGCGATAGCGGGCGATAGGCCGGCGATACAGGACGTGACGTCAAAATAATCGCTCGCATCGCTCTAATCGCTTGCCATCGCCGTAAGTGTGCATCGGCCTTAACAATTATACATAAAGTATATATATTTCCATTGAAATAAGTTTGCGTTTTTTATGGTGTTTCTAAATATCTTACACTGGTACATGTCATACTTCTTTAACAATATCAACCTTGTCTCTTTTGTTAAGAGGTAAGGTAAACGGCGTTTATAAAAAAAGCGAGGGGTGAAACACGGCTTGACGTCTAAGAGCAAATATAACCAGCGTGGCGAGATTAACCGAATAGTTACGGCTATGTTTGGAAAATGTACAATCTTTTTTTAAATCAAAGAAAATAGGTTGTTAAGTGTTGATAGCGATTTTAGTATCGATATTGGTATTGATAGATCACAAATACGTTCTGTCGACTTATAAATCATGTATTCATTATAGCATAATCTTACCCTTTATTTGGGGGTAAATATGGTCGTGTATGAATTATTGGTAAATACGGCTGAAAGGCAAACTGACATTACAAAAGGGGCTTTCACTCAAAATCCTGTCACAGAAAGTCTAAGATATTATCACAATTAAAATTGAAGCTTGAATCTGCTACATAAACGCAAAACCCTCCAAAATTTTACTTAAACATTTTGAGCTGGTACGAATCCGTACATAAAGAACTTTCCAAACAAAACAGCTAGAAGATGCATAATAAACACGTCATTTATTTCACATAAAACTATTCTACTGTTACAAAACTTCAGAGCTAAACGAAAACACCAACGCACAGCCTTGCACATGCTGATTCTTACCAAACAAACATTATGAAATCACCCTCATTGTTACTCAGCAAAACATTTGTTTAGATACCATGATTAAGAACGATCCATATGTCATTTCCGGTCGCGCATTGAAGTCTAATAATTGGTTATACGCTATCGATATCACGCCATTCGATAGTTCTTTTTCACAAAAGATGTCTTGGTTACAAAAATCGGTTAAGCCAAACTCGAATTATAGTTGATGATACATGGCTTTTGTTCTCTGGCAAGTGATCATGTGAACTTCGAACTTAACACGAAACGCTAGTTCAAATAACGGCCGGTTAGTCTAGCAGTTAAGTGCGTCGCCTTTCAATCGAAAGGTGGCAAGTGCGAAACTGGTCGCTAGCTAGTCGGTTGTGTCCTTGGGCAAGGCACTTTACAGACATTGTCTTAACCCAGCGGAATAATGGGTTCTACCAAATTGAAGAAACGTGTTTAACTCTTTCCGTCCCAACTCGCCATATATCGCGAGTTGGTGGGAAAACATGGTATCCCGCCTGTACATAAATGGGTGCAAATTATAAAAAACGATTTCTCCGCAATTCGATTAAGGAAACCCTATATTTTATTCTTTGTAATTTTCGTGGAGAAATATTAAAAATGCGAGGAGTGATAGCCTTTCTTTTTCAAGGCTTCGCCTCTTATTTCTATCGATTTTACACGAATTTACAAGTGACTAACTCAGCCAATAGGAGTCGCGTTAACTTGCGGAGAAGCTCTTTTTGTCAAGCAAGTCTTTCTTTACATTCTTTGTGAATTTCGTGCCGTTGAGAAAAAAAGGAGAGCGTTGGTGACGTTTTCGCAGCAGGCGTTTATGCTTCGTGTTCACCAAAGCATGAATCCAGCTGGGCCTGCTGAGCGCACGATAAAGAAAAAGGCGACGAGACTAGCTAGTTCGGTGTGCCCTGCTTTGAAGAATATTGGATATAGTATTTGTGTTTGTTTACTTTTGTATGCCCTTTTTACACTTCTTTCACTGTTCTAATAGTAAAAAAACTACTGAAGATACAAATACAGTTCAAATTTTCCTGAGTACAAAAACTATTAGACAATCTACATTCCAATTTTCATATCATTTGGGCATACCAATAATTAGTGAGTATTTCGTTTGTCAGTGCACCTCAAAATTTTCAAAGTCGAGCAGAATTTTCTTTACATAAAAAGTGGTGTTCACTAAAGTTTACATAATATATTCTTTATTCGAGGTAGATTCTAGTTGTGCGGTTTGTTTAAAAGAGGGATAAATTATCTTTCCAATCATACTAAATATTAAATCATAGCATAAATTTGAAAAAAACTGTGCTAATTTGAAAATGACCAAAAATTGTAAAAAACACTGCGGGACAGCATGTTTAAATTAATGTATTTGGCCGGGAGTGAAAGAGTTAACATATACAACACAGTGAAATAGCTCCGGTAACCCGACGGTGGGCGCGAAGTGATCTGGCGATTGCCCGTGTGTTAACCCCCTTGGTTTTCCCATTCAAACATAAATATCCTCCTATCCTATTTAGGGTTAGTAAATCTTGGAACGTTCGAACATCAAAGGGACTTATTCTTCACTGTAGCACGTGCACGAATGATCACCAAATACGATTTCCACCAGGGTGGAAACGTGAGCCGAACCTTGTTCTCCTCAGACTACGTAATGAGGGTATGTTTATTTTATAAATAATTTAATAAATGTACAATCTTAATCTTTATTTCAATACTGATAGTGATTTAAAACTTATGGCATTAACAGTGGCGCAAAACTCTCCATTTTATTTGATAAAGAATCTTAATAATAAATAGTTAGGAGATATAACAGTGATACCTGATGCTTTTTCAACTGAATCAGAGATCCAAGCTATGAGGAGCATATTTGTAAAGAAAATAAGACAAGTCAACTGTTGATCCGGAATCCCGTTTGTTTGAAAGTTTCAGAGGCTGTACTTCTGCATTACTGCTGCGCTTATTTGCCTCCATTTTTAAAATAACAGTTTTAGTATGTTTACAATAAAGTTGGTGTATTAAAAAAATAAAAGTGTATAAAATAAAAAGATAAAAATATGTAACAGTTCAAGCTGGCTCATTTTTGATTAACGTGAAGTTAAGCATATTTGTAGTAACGGTAGAAAAAAACACATGGAAATTTAGTTATTTCAAGTTTGTTTTTCTTTTTTTTTGCAAAAAATAGATTTCCCAGATCTTTATCAAATATGTTATAGGTATATTTTTGCCTGTTTTAAGAGAAGACGTTACTGCATGCAGAAAACATATTGTGTATGGGTAAAATGGGGTATAAAATAGTGGTGGTTAACATGTTTGACTTTCTATAGTTATAACCGCGTGGTCTGTTTTTTTCCTGTTAATGTGATGCGTTAAAGCAGAC
The DNA here is from genome assembly GCA_000149265.1 of Ciona savignyi. Lineage (NCBI taxonomy): Eukaryota > Metazoa > Chordata > Ascidiacea > Phlebobranchia > Cionidae > Ciona > Ciona savignyi. Next base: position 737,185 of record CH002809.1, on the reverse strand, counting down.
TTGTCACTGGTTTGAGAGGCTGCGAATTGATCTAAAACTATTAAAGACGGGTATGATAATGTTCCACTTTCTTTAAAAAAAATTCACTAGAATAACATACCACTAATATCATATTTAAATAATAGAATCCCGGTATGTTAAAAAGAATTTCCTTTCCTGGAGAAAAACATTGGGTTGTCGACCAAGGAAAAATCCCTGGGCATATCACCCAGCCCTTCGGTTTCTATATAACTAGGATTGGATACGAGAGGATATTCATGTTTAACCTCGTGAATGAGAAAACCAAAGAGGTTAACACCTGGGCAACTGTCGGATCACCTCGCGCCCACCAACAAGATCATGTTATCTAACAAAATGACCATTTTTAATTGTATTAGATAAATTCTTTTAAGGGATACAAAATATCATGCCTGTTACAATTAAAATTCAGAAACAAATCTTAATTTTTCAGAAACAACGCTTATTTAACACGTGACGTTGGTTACCGGTTACTTTTTTCGTTAGTTAAATTTTGGTTTCCTATTCTGTCCCTTATTATGCGCCACATTTTAAAAAGGCATCACGTATTGATTTTGGCTTTTTTTCGTCGAATCGACAGAGAACTCTTGTTAACCAAAACAATATATATTTGAAAAACTTGTCGAATCGTGTTAAACATAAAAATCTATATAAAATGATGTTGATATATCTAAACTGATTTTTTTTTATTTTACACTTAACGGACATTGCCTGAACGCAGCGGATTAATGGGTTTACCAAATTGTAAATCATACATAACACAGTGTAATAGCTCCGGTAACCCAACGGTGTGCGCGAGGTGATCTGACGATTGCCCGTGTATTAACCCCCTTTGTTTTACCATTCATCCTATATAATCGCCCCGTTTTCATCCTGTCTAATCGCCCCCAAAACGTTTTGTAAACTTTATTAGTTAACGATGCATGGAAAGTGGAAGAAGAAGAGAATGCGCAGATTGAAGCGCAAGCGCCAGATTATTGACATGGAAGGGTTATCCAGTTAGGTTAGAACTTTCAGAAATCATAACTGGCCTGCTCTTATTACGCAACAGCCTTTAATTTTACTAAAAAACAAGGGATTTTTTTAATTTTACGAAAACCCATGGAAATTTCCGCTATCAGAAAAAATATGAAAAATAGGCCTATTTATGACCATTTTCCATTTTGGCGATTTCGTCGATATTTCCGGATTGAAAAGGAATATTTACTTGAAATATCAAGGAAAAATAAAGAGTACAACATGAATCAGAAAAACCTTACTCAAATTAAAATAACCTATAGTGTATAGGCCTACTATTCTTTTTAAATTTAAACAAAGTGTCTTCCAGTTCTATATTATCGAGTATCTACAATACAATACCTTGAATTAGAAAAAAACGAAGGACATGCTTATAATCTAGGGAATTTCCCTGGCGTAAGGATTGGTGGGAATTTCCCTGGCGGGTTAATCTACAATTTGCCGCTGAATCTGCAAGATTAACTCAACAGCATCCAAAAGTCTAAAAATGTCGAGCTGGTAACCCTCCAAACATCGGGAAATTTCCCCAACAATACAGATAAGAAATGCACAATCAACACTTTTAATTCACGAAGTTCCGCTCCGATATTACAAAACTTCACAGATATTAAGTCGGAAGCTTCACGCCGTTGTCACGACCGGCAATTACAGTCCAAAAGACCATAGGATCAACCTATAGCTGAAAGATTTACTTATAGTCAAAAGCCGTATAGATATCTTTACGGTATTATAAACGTGAACTTGATTCGGTTTTGTAAATTGGTCAATATTCTTAGTCACTTGCACATGTGAACGAACTTGTCCGGCCGGTTAGTCTGGCGGTTTAGTGTGTCGCCTTTCAAATAAAACGTTGCAGGTATGAAACTGGTCGCTAGCTAGTCGGTTGTTTCCTTGGGCGGGGCGCTTTACGAATATGGCTTGAACCTAGCGGATTAGTGGGTACTAACAAATCGAAAAAACATTAATATGTTATCCTATTCTATGTTATCCTTGTACTGTTTGCCTTAACTTTATCATGTTGTTACAAATCCAACCTCTCCTATTATCAGTGTTGTCAGTTATTTCCCTCCCTTCTTTTTTAGGTAAAATACTATTAATGTATAAGGAAATAATAAAAGAATAAATAATTATACTAGACGGTCCCTAGTATTTTTTATTGGGCTCAGTTTAGAACCTATTAAAAGTGTGTTGCCGCCATGCGACCAATTCGGCCATGCGACCAATCGTACCTATTGTTTTTTTTACCGAGCCAAGTTTCGAACCCCTATTGGGTTCGTCAACATGGCCGTTTTTGTATAGAAGTCGGTATATGGATCGGTCGCGTTAACCATTCGGCCACACAACCGTATATTATTATTGTAACTGCGCAAAACGGTTTTCAGGAGCATGCCAACTATAGCGCACCGAGCGAGAAATGGTTGAAATAGCTAGTGCCCACTTTCAATCCTAAATTTATAAAGCCGACAACGTAGATAGAAATCCACTCTGACAATCAATAGGACGATGAACGCAGAAGCACGACTAACACTTTTTATACTCCAAATAGCCTCTTTTCGTGATAAAATGTAAAAATGATTTGCGCTTATAAATTCTAAGTAAATGCCAATTTTTGTATTCTCTTTTATGTTAATTTCTGAATTTCTAATCCGTGATGTGCTGCCTCGACACTAGATCCGTTTTTAAATGCATTTGCAGATCAGTCGGACGCATTTACCATCAGGTTATACACAAACAATCTTGTATCGGCAATTTTTGTGCCCTTTTAACAAACTAGAAAAAAAGGTTTTTTTACACACACATACAGAATGTAAGAAATAAGGTTTGCAGGCATATAGTGCTTATATTAAAAATATGCAAATTTACAACATAGTTTACATCATTTTGAGCTTTCTCAATTACAATATTTCCTTGGCCAACAGTCAATTTCACAGTAGAACCACCTGTAGAATAGTCTTGTAATTTATAGGGCATGTACATGTCACCTAAATACTAACCTAAGCAACGAAATGATTAAATTGGTTCCTGGTCGCAAGTGTTATGATTATCAGTTAGAAAGAGCGCGGTGCCAGTTTCTAAAACGGTGTTGGACCGAGCTTGTACGCCTATTTGGCCCCGGGCTTATCCACTTTAGTTACGCTTGACCTGACGCATTTCACGTGGTTTAATAGTTTCATCATAATCAATGTTATGACAATGGCAGGTTATGATGAAAAATTGTTTAGTGTTCCTAAGTCATGAATTATTGTAACGAAACTAGTATTGCAACCTTTACCATAACACAAATAACAATTTACGGTTTAAATAGGCATTCCGTGTAACTTTTAGGACATTGTAAAATGTTTCTTTAAGTGAGCCCATAAATAACAAACACAAGGTTGTACTTTTCACAGGAAAATTTACATGCAATAAATACGTTGGTTCGAGGCTTCCAACCCGTTTAAACTGCTTTACTGCGTTCAAGCAGGTGCTACGTCATACAGAAGTTGTCTCCGGAAGACCGACTGCCTCGGGACGAGTTGTTTTATTCAGCACTTGCCCTTGAGCCTTAGTGTGCTGCTATAAACAACATTAAGAAATGCCGGAATGTGAAAATGATGGCCTTATTTTAAGTCTACATCGCCGGAGCCACGTCAAATAAAACCGTGGCGAAAATTATAGTTTTTTCCCCAATTTGAAACATGTTTCAATTACAATGGTCATCGCTATTTACCACAAAGTTTTAAACGAGTTTGTTGGTTGCTAAAATAACATTGAAATTGACTCTATACATGTGAAATAAAGACATTGTTATTTACTATACAACTTTGGCAGCCGCTGTATCTTAGCAAAGGAAAACACATTTCATTGTAATTAGAAATCGAATTCTGCGTTAGGTTTGAACATGCGACCCCGTATTGTGACCATTTGGTCGAACCGGCGCCTTCTTTCTTGTTTTACGACCCTATTATTCGTTAATAACCGGCTCAGTGATTAAATAATGCCTACGTGCGCGGAAAGCGAGAACCAACGGACTCTCTATTACAGGGCGGGGCTTGGAAAGATAATTAACGCGCATACGAAACAAAACTGAACCGACATTCTAAATCTAAAGCGCACCGGTTTAGTAAAGCAATTGGTAATGACAACGCAGTATGTTCGACGACAAAATATTTGAATTATCCGGCTTATCTAAATAAATAAGCTCAAGGTTTTGAGACATAAATTTCTTTAGTTGTAAACTCATTCGGTTTGTATACAAACAGTATAATTTAATAAGATGTACGAAATTAAAACAATAAATTACAAACCCACTAAAAAAACAACGTTTGTCCGATAATATCTCATAAAATGAGTATTTTTTAATAAAGCAGACATAAATTATTGTTGTCATTGTAAAATCGTTTAAAATACAACACAAGTAAAGTTGCTGCAATAAAAAAAACATCTTTGACAGTTAGTAGGTTTGGGGCTCTGGCTGGAATGTTGGTACTTTCAATTTAATTACGTTACTACATTATAAACTTCAGGCACATACAGTTACGTGATTAATTGAATTGCATGCTAACACCCGTTACAAACCTGTATTCGTTAAAAACGTAAAATGTAACATCAAGAAACTAAATAATACGGGACACATGAAAGCTTGACACGATAAAATAAAGATGTGGAAATGCGTTAATCTCCAAACTAAAAAAATTATAAGTTGGCTATAGAAGTACCACTTTTAAATATATAAATTTCTTCCATAATAATGACTCAGTTATTCTGATGAGTGAACTTTTATAGGGATCAAGTTTGTTACTGCATATGCCAAAAATCTGATCTCTTGTATGTATATGAGGAATACGCTGCATAGACAGTGTAATATTGATGTAATTTTCTTTAGTATCGCAAGATTTCCCAACGAGATATAATCTGTTGATTGCGCGTGTGATAATACGCGTGTTTTTAAAGAAGAAAACGTGACTATATTATTTATTGGTTGCTTATATAGCAGTGAACAACATATTTAAATGCAAAAATTGATTTACGTTGCACTGAAATTCAATCACCATTTCTATTGCACATGCGCAGCCTTTGTCTGGCATTAATCTCACCGATGTACATGTAATAAACGACAGTCTTTTGGACACTACTTTATCCAGAAATTTTCAAACTGCAAATGAGACAAAAGTTCGTAGATATTTTTAAAAGTGCTCATATAAAACATATTTCTAAATCGAATTTAATACTTTCATTTTCGGTGACCTGGTATGTTTTCTCATCCAACATTTTCCATATAGGCTGATCATTATTTTATAATGTAATAGCATGTGCTAAATAATTTGTATGCTTTGTGGCTTTTATGAACTTTTGCACACATTTACTTTAGGCAGTAGTAAAAAACTGACAGTGATTTGTTAAAATTTAAAATTACTATGAAACCATTAAACTGAACATTGTTCTCGTTGATAAATATTAAAACAGGGTTGTTTACACTGATAAACAATAACATTGATTTAATCATGTTAATCAAAATATTTAAATCCCAACATATAGATTACTAATGCGAAAACCGGCTTAGCAACCTTATTTGTACGGAAAATACTAGTACCAACTGAAAGGATTACATACTTAATATATATATGTGTACATTGTACCAAATAACGGTGAACGGTGATAAAAATGAACACCGAAGCTACAATATTTATTTTGTTCATTTTTAAATTTACCTTAAAAAACAAAAGGATGGCGGCGGGATGCGTTCACACTTACCGGGTTTCTAATACCAGTTAATTACCTATTAGGCCTCGGGGAACAAAGTGAGAATAAGAAGAAAATGCAAAGCGTTCTAAATCGCTGAATTGGGAGATATACCGCGAAAAAGGGTGCTGCTGTTTTAAACAGAACATTTTACTAGTTCATAGTCACAAAAATAACCAGTCGTTGGACAGTGCTAGTTTTAAAGTTACTTTGCTTGCGCAAAAACTGCGAGTGAAAAAACTACGGAAAAGTTTTCAATCTCAAAAAAGTTGACTAAACTATTAGTATTTCATCAGCGATAGAAGATTTTTTACAAATATTTTTAAGATATTTTTATTTGCGATAGACTTTGGCTTTATTTTATTTGACTTATATTTCAATTAGATTTAATGTCAGTGCATATGAGAACCGGTTCACTTTCAGCATGGTCACTCGAACCGATTGCAATCCAGGCAAAACGCGAGAGAGTGATCGTGCCAAGCAATATGAGATAAAAGAGCCGTACGCCCTGGCCCGAAGCTATCCAACTTAAAACGGGCTTCTTTTGCAGATTGCTGTTAGTTGAATTGGCTAGTTAGTGAGAGGACGAGAGGTAGAATGAAGACTTGCTTAATCCTCTGTTTCGTGCTGGTAACAGCTTATATTGGTAAGTGCAGTTTAACATTTAAGATGGACTACCAATATACAATTTCTAAATTATTCTCGTTGTTTTCAGCCGATGCCAACGTCTCACCACCTTATGGTAAGTTTTGCTAACAATGTTTATGACCCTAACATAAAATATAAAATTAAATAACATTTTTCTTACAGATGTGGATAATGAAGTTCTCCTTGTGTTCTCCCTCGTATCAGCACAAAGGAGAAACAGTGAGTTTTATATTCCTGTGTTATTTCAAAATTTCTCACCGCTTATGTCTTCCAGTTAACCCAACCGATGTAATCGACATGATTTTCCCAACGTTAATGGACAACTCTCTAGACCTCACTCGAGCGATGCAAGTTGATCTTCTTGTCCACGCCGGTTTTACCCGCGGTATGGTATTGCTGAAACTATACCAAAATACACTAATCTTGTTCTTGGATTTATAAAAAAAAATAAAAAAACCAAAAATACCAAGTTATATAAATTACCAAAAAAGAAGTTATTTTCAAATAAATCGAACTATTTATCATACAGAGCTTTCTCATGCAACATTGAATGAGATCTTGCCAATGATGGCACACGACGGTAAAGGTGTTCAGAGCCAAGTCATGACTTTGCTTCTACTCTCGAGGCAATTCTGCAGAAAAGACAAGGGTTTCAGCCCCACCTGTTAGTGATCTAAATTATACATCCATCACACACAGCCGTTATAACGAATATTTTAAAATCAGGTCCGCAAGATGAGGATACTGTTCTTCCATTGGTTGCCATGCAAGATCCGCGTGGATGCATGAACAATGATATCTACAGCGATAGTCCAGTCGCAGAAAGCGATATGTGTCGATGTAACGAACAAGGAGACGCCATGTTCTGGCTTACACTTTTCGAGCGCTTCTCACGCACAGGTAAGCCAACCCATGTTTTAAATTGTACTGTTATGCAAAATAGCTTTTTCGTAAATATGTATTTTGCATGTGCGATTACGACAATAAATTTAAACTTAACGGTCATTTAACGGTCAGTAATCTGAAATTTGACGATGTTTTAACGGTCATTTCAGTGGATACCACGCCCCAAACCGCCTTGGTGTTCAATGCCACCAGCAACCGAACCGAGGAGAGAGTTGTACCCAACCAACTTCCCATTCTTATGATGATGATTTTGGATGACATGCAGTGCAAGTAAGAAGGATACTTATGACTCCACAGTCGGATTATGTGACGACAGATCTATGAAATATCTAATGAGTTTTGTCGCAGTGGTACATTGAGCTCGAACCAAGGCAGTTGTAGATGCAACCGTGTGACAGAGGGACACCAAGCAGCTTTACTTCAGTACGCTGTCACATCAGATGAAGTCCAAGCTAGTCTAACACGTAAGTTTCATCATGAATATTGCTATATATTAAATAGAACAAACTATATAAAAACGGCCGTGATACGGTGGATATACTATTACACTATTACCGAACGCAGGACAAGATTTAATGTTCACTTATAATAGCGCTTTTGGAAGAATGCTACCGAACCCTGAGGGCAAGCCAGGGTGTAGGCTGAGCAGTTCAGCTGCCTCTTTACTCTTGCCGCCAGTGCCTGGTTGTACGGCGCGACACCGCGTTCCGTCCCTTCCGGCAATACATGAGGCAAAATTAAGAATATGAAAGCCACAAACCAACGTCTATCGAACCGAACAAACAATATATTTCATTCCATTTAAGTGTTGATATTCCTAAAATTGACAAATAAGGACAGAAAGACCACCAACTCGCACTAAGTGCACAATTTAAAAAAAAGCTCGTTGTATCTTTTTTCAAATCATTTAACTATTTTATAAAAGGTAATCATATTTATGGTTATTTTCCTTACATTCATAACCCTTTGTACTCATACAGCCGAGCAACGGGCCGCAGTGAGAGCAGCTTTCGGTTCACCAGTACCACGACAGTCAGCAACACTCACAGATTACATTTTCTCGAGCATGGCAGGTACAAGCAGCCCACAAATGCTTTCTCTTCTCGCAAACCAAGGAGAGTCACGTGATGTGATGCTGAGACAGCTGATTATGTCAAGTTTTGGTAAGTGTGTGGCTTCGCGGCGTTTCTGACAATTGACCTTGTGATAACGCCCCTTAGTTTTCAACCCACACTGAATATAATTATTTTTGTTCGCTGTATTTAAATTTTCGGTTAAAAAAGATTAAACTTTGGGTTTAAAAAGATTGACAAATAGTATCATAAATATGTGACTATTTTAAGACTAACTATGTAAGCCATATAAAAAAACTGAGATACTTAGTATTTAATCCGATTAACTCACCAAAGCATTTAATTATACATTAAAGCTGGCCATAAGGTAGGGCCTACTTCATCAGTAAAACGTTAGATCGAATGCTGCGCCAAGGTCTATTGTAGATGACTGATTCAGTTTGGTTACGTTTTAAAATTAAACGATAGTTTTTATCAAATCATTTCATACAAAACTTTTCGACAGGTCTTGATACCAGTATGGTCCACATTCTTTTAAACGGTGGATTCGGTAACGACGCTAACAAAGTTGCCTTGATCAACTACATGACAAACATCGGCGCCATCGACCATTCCATCCTTCCACTTCTTCTTCAGGTTGACAAAGGAAGAGAATTTTTCATCAGCAGTCTTATTCAGAGTGTAAGTAGATATTTTGCCCAAGTTTAAAATCAGAAGGTCACTTTAAACACCGCTTTGAAAGATTAATGCTTTTCTTTGGAATTGAAAGAATGGCTTAAACATGTATAACGCATTGCAATGACTCTAGTAACAAGACGTTGGTGCGGGGTAATCCGTCGATTATTCGCGCGATAACTCTCCTGCGTTTTCCCATTCACGAGAATAAAGAAACAGAGTTTTTAGGATGATTTGAATTTGTTAATTTACAGTTCGGTTAAATTAGTAAATATCCTGTTCAAACAAGTCCTTTCTAAACGTATTATAACCACAACTAAACAAAATAAAATTTCTAACATCTTTAATTTTATTTCTTCCATGACATGCTATAACGTTTTTCGTTTTACCATTTTTGTGTTCATTTAATTGTTGTTCAGCAAAAAGGACCAAAACAAACTAAACTAAGCTAAACCAACAGGGTCGAATCAATCCGCTGATGGGTATGATCGTTCTTGCTCAACAAGGAGGCGCGACACAAACACAACTTCTGGATTACATTACTGAAGCAAGTACGTATATTGTGATTGTTATATAGCAATGTGTTTGTTTTAAGCTATTTTGCAATAAACCGCGGCATAAGTTTGAGGTAAAAGCCCGAGGTTGTAAATTTAATGTCTATACAACACCAGCGTTTAATTACCTCAACAGTTCTTTGTATAAAATGACAGGCATGTCAATAAATCGCTTCCTGGTTAGCGTTTATAACAACCGTGAAGTCATTATAATCGTGACTATCAAATTTTATACGCGCTGTCACAGCTTTCGCGATATGTCCAGTGCCTGGTCACACCCACTCGCGAGAAACCAATTATCATACTAAATTGAGGAACTAACCAATTAATTATCATATTTCAGTTGCTGGTTCATCCAACCCGGCTTACTTTGAGAGCTTGACCCGACCTTACATCCCCGCTCTTCCGTCCGGCATTTTCCCTGGTTCCCAACTCTACTTCGCACATTTCGAAGCCCTCGGCGTCAACACCTGTGCGCTCCATGACTTGAGAAACCGGATCGACTGTGGCTACGTTGGTATCAGCGCTGCCGAATGTGAGGTCACACCTTACTGCTGTTACAACGTAAGTTCCAATCACTTTTTGTGAAATGTTTCCAAACTAAACACATACAAAATTAAAGAGATCGTTTAAGTTATATATTTAAGTAATACTGCTCTAGGACGGATGTGGAAACGATCTATATTGATCTAATTACTAACCCACGCAAAGGGATTTTGTGTGATATTTACACTTAGTTTTGTATTCAAGTTTTCCTTATTCACTGTGAAACCTGGCTGATTTATGATTTGTTTTATATCTACTAGCCAATCTTCCTTACCGATACTGAAGTACGAAATGCAACCGGCAACTCAATTACGTCAGCAACTGCTGTCCCATGGTGCTACTACAACGTTTTCTTCATTTACTACAACCTATGTAAGCAACTATTTTGTGAAATGTAGACTTTTGTACTTGGTAGTCGGATTTTTATTTCTGCAAGTTCCACAACAACTGGTTAACTGTTGTTGTTGGTCAAGACACTTAGCGGAGGCTTTAACCAGTGTTTAATCGTTCAAAGGTCAAATACAAGAAGTTATCTATCTTATTCTGTTTACTACAATATTTTTAAAATCGCACGTACACAATTTTATCTAACATTTGGTGGTTTTTAAGTCTTCCTACTTTTTCCACCCCAATAATAACATAAGTAGCATAAACTACTGTATCCCAAACGATCCTTTATACCAGAGGTTCTCAAACTGTGCGTCGCGACGCCCTGGTGCGTCGTTTAAAATCTTGTAGGGCGTCGCACGGCCATTGCGTTCGAAACTACACTCATAAGTAAATAATCATTACGAATAGACGTTGAAAAAGTAATAAGGGTCGCAGTTTTAAATATTCTTCCAAGGTTCCTCGATCTTTTCAAAAAATAAACAAGCCCACACGTCACATTATATTTGAACTATGTAACTAACGGCCGGGGGCGTGGCTATTGTTCTTTTATTGTATTTCATTTCTTCATTACGTGTGCGATACCACTAAATATAACTTTGGTAGCAATAGTTTAATGACTGGTGCGTCGCAAGCTTAGCCAACTTTTGGAAAGGCGTCGCAACCAAAAAAAGTTTGAGAACCACTGCTTTATACAATCAACTCACTGATATTTTTGTTTAATAAGTAATCTTCATGTAAATTCATAGTTATCTTTATCGCTGGTAAAAGTTTAAAATGTGTCGCAACTGCTTTTTTAATCTACTGCCTCAGTGTTGGTATCATTTGTAATCAATTACGAAAAAAATATCTTTTAAAAGTTTAACGAGATGCTTAAACGTTTGTTCTGTGGTTACATAGATTACATGGAAGTAAAGAAACCAACGAAATTTGCGTCGCCAGTCCAGTGCCTTCGTCTATTCAAGTATGGTCTTACACTTGACCCATCCCTCTACCATCTGTACGATCCAGCCAACCCAACCAGTAGCGTTGGAAGATTGGTGAACCCGGTAAATAACATAAAGATAGTATAGGATATTCACATTTATCCCCGTGAATGGGAAAACCAAGGGCGTTAACACACGGGCAATCGTCAGATCACCTCGCGCCCATCGTCGGGTTACCGGAGCTATTGCAGTGTGTTGTGTATGATAGACACGTTCCTTCAATTTAGTAGAACCCAATAATCCGCTGGGTTCAGGCAAGGTCCGTAAAGTGCCTTGCCCAAGGACACAACCGACTAGCTAGCGACCAGTTTCGCACCTTCAACCTTTTCGATTGAAAGGCGACGCACTTAACCGTTAGACCAACGGGCCGGACATGAAGTAGCACTCCTAGAGATTTGCACGGATAATATAAATAACCAATCTTCTTTCTACCAGAGATACGAATGCGGATTCCCAGGTGTGACTGAGTTCCACTGCGTTGCGATCCGTGGATGTTGCTGGGATGCAAACTCCCCATTTAGAGTTCCTCAATGCTTCCAACCGAACGGACCAAAGAACTTAGATTTTAACTTCAACAACATTCCAGTCGCCTACCAATCTCGTAAGTTGTGAAAGAGGCGTTTATGGTTTAATAAAATAAAAACTAATTTAACCGAACAGTAATTTAACGAATTCACATCATTCTAATATTCACAACATAATGTTTCATTTGGATGACTGAACAGCTATAGTGTATTTTTTTTGAAAACCGAATAAGCTTAACTTCATATTTTAAGGTCTTGTACCCTCTTGTGGCCGAATGGTTAAAGCGACCGATACATATACCGACTCTTATAAAAAACGGTCCTAGTGCTGAAACCCTAATGGGTTCGAAACTGCTTATAAAAAAACAAAATATTTAATGGTCTTGCATATATATAGTATAACTTTCACATACAAATTACATTTATTTGTCACTTCGAATTACGTTTATAATAAATTGGGCAATACTGGGGACTTAATGAATTATTTTTATTTCAGCAAACGGATCATGTAACATCAACCGATATAGCATTCCTATGTTGTACTATGCAAGAACTGCTTGCCATTACTCATTCGCTAATTACATTGACGGTTACAACATCCTATCCCTTCCTAACAGATTAGATTGCCTTACTAAATTAGGTAAGTGTTTTTTTTAAAGAAATTTTATATTCGTTTTAAGAATGTTACTCACGAATGTTTAATATTGACCGAAGAGTTTTAAACGAATTAGCACGTTTAGCCATCATGCGCCAACATAAGTTTTGTTATTTAATTCATTCACTTTTATCCTTTGTTAATACAGATACATTTTTCTTTATTTTGGTTAAAACAGAAAAGAATGGCGCAACGAACGTCATTAAAGAACGTCGATTATGAAAATTAAATATTAAAAATAGTTAAATTCAAATGTGGCAAAAAAACTTAATGGGGGTATTTTAAAAATATATTAAAAAATATAGTTAAAACAAAATGACTGCAATATTTTCTTGGAGGACAGTAAGCGCCAAAGCAAGTTATGCAATGAGAAATACTTGAATTTTCATACCAAGATTGGCGTGCCAATACTTTAGCAAAATTTACTTTATAAAATGGTGTTATCCGTTTGGTACCTGTAAATTTTATCAAATTTTCAAATTTTATCAAATTTTTAGATTTTATCAAATTTTCAAATTTTATCAAATTTTCAAATTTTATCAAATTTTCAAATTTTATCAAATTTATCCAAAAAAATTTTTTTTAGGTTGTTGCTACGAAAACGACGAACGCGTGGTTGCGCAATACCCCATGGTACCGAGATGTTATAAGCGAGAGGAAGGATCGATTGCCGGTTTGCCCGGTGCAGGGGCTCTAATCAGAAGTGGAACGGGAGATAGTTCAATTCCTATACCTCCCGGTTACCCACCAAACACCCCACCCCCACCCGGGAAGAAATAGATTCATTTATCTTAAATACTTGTAAATTCGAGCACTTCGAGACACAGGAGTGCACTATTATCGTTTTTTTTGTATACGAATGCCATGAGCACACGGAAACCCGCACAGTAATATTGGACATAGTGTAAAGTATGATTTTGGAAATTTGAAAATCTATAGATTATTTATTTTCGCTTGTGGATTTCTGCTTTGAACGGCCAATGATGTAATATTGACACGCAATTGTACTTTGCTGGTTTATTAACGTTTATTAAATCTTTTCCTAATAATCTGAGCTTTACTAAACTATGGTGAACAAAGCCGACTAACGCCGTATTGTTATGTAATAAAAGTTGTCATACAAGTTTTTTTGAATAAATATGTAGGACTTCATGTTTGTGATGATGAAATAAATAGTTGTCGGAAATTGTAAAGCGATAAAGAGCCTTTAGTTTAGCTTATGTACAACCCATTACTTACTGTGCTCCGGCAATCCGAAATTCAGCTATATCATAGTACGACAACTACGCGTTATATGTGACTCCACTTAAATCTCAAACAAGATATTTTTCCATAAGGCAGCGACATCTCCAAAATAACCGATATTGGAATGATGGCGTTGAAATCTTGTCAACCATCAGTATATAGTTCGGGCGGTTAGTGCGTGGCCTTTCAGCCCGACGGTGGGCGCGAGTTGATCTGACGATTGCCCCCTTAGTTTTCCCATTCACGGGAATAAACATGAATATCCCATCCTATCCTATAGTTTATTTTGTTTTGGTCCTTTACAAAAACAAAAATTAAAGTAACACACGCTTTAAATGTCACAAAAACGCAAGAGCCCAAACAAAATTCCGATAAACTCCAGCAAAATCATAGTAAAAATGTCGGTTTTTAATTTACATGCATCGAAATTTTACAATAGACAGAAAAGAACTGTCTAATTGGCCCATTTGCCAAGATATAAGCAGACACTGTAAAACAATCGCGACATTCTTATATAAAAGTGAAAATAAATAAGTAAGACAAGGGACATTTGGGGGCGAATTATAAACGCTCGTGGCATCGAAACAGAATATATACAATACCCAGGACGATCAATTGTCCTTGTGGTCTTATTGTTGATTAATCTCATTGTGGCTAAAGGTTTTGCTCCTTTATGTATCAGGTGGTAGTAAAGAAAAGTAGGATGACAAACCAAAATGACCGTGCATGACTTTTGCTGCCCTCAAAGCAACCTTTTTGCCGGAACCTACTTTCTAGCCCAGTACTTCTGGATCTTTCGTTTAGTCCATTTTATTTGTTCTTTGTATGTGTGTCGGTTATTAACCGTTCGAACACACAAACCCTTAACTCTGTAGCAACTGATTGAATATGCATTAACAGACATATTTCTCTTTTGCATTACTTGACACGTCCACTTCTTATTGGAACACCTTTTTATTTCTGAGAATGGGAAGTCACATGTGCTTTATAACACGAGCATTTGTCAGATTACCTATGTCCCATTTTTGGGTTGCCGAGCAAAATTTTGCCGTGTGTGAGACACGATGGAGATATTGAAACATTTAGCTTTCAATAGGTCAGAATGGTTAACGCGACCGATACATATACATACTCTTATACAAAAAACGGTCCTTGTGACGAGCCCACTAAGGGTTCGAAACTTTGTTCGGTCAAAAAAATAGGTAACCCATTAATCCACTGGGCCGGACAAAGTTTATTAAGTAGCTACAACTATTTAACATTCGGTTGGGGTTCGGCTGACGGCCTGCCTCTTTACCCGTGCCAATTAACCTGCCGGTCGAGAAGTTTCACTTAATGTTACAGGAACCAATCTTATAAGTTGGACAATGGGGTGAGCGGATCTTACACGATCTTAGAAAAATACGACAGATTCATTTCTACCATATGTGGGTATTGTGCCCTTGGCATTCCAACACATATTACCGTATATTCTTTAAGCTAAGAGAGTAATACTTTAAGTGTTTTAACCCATTGACCAACTAGATTTAAACAACTTCTGTTAATACCCTTTCCTATGACACGGGTCCAGTAATCGGCTGGAATTAGGTTGTCAATATTTGGTACACGTTCTGGTGCTAGAATCTAGCACTATGACTGTAAATTCTACATTACGTATAAATATAAGAGTGCAACTCGTATTCATTGAGTGCTTTTTATATTAAGCAACTACTAGGTTCCTCCTAGTTTAGGAGGAACTCGACCGGATAATGATCGCTCACGTCTTTCGTCTGAAAAGTAATTAAAACAGATGAAACATAGGTTCTAGGAACATAATTAGGTAAAAATGCAGGTGGCGTTTAACGCAGGATATAGTCAGATTAATTCGTACACAGAGTAGCTTTACGAAACAGATTAATTCGAATTCAGTGTCGCTTTACAAAACAGATTAATTTGTACCCAGTGTCGCTTTATAACACAGATAAATTCGTTGCGATCCTGTAGTATTTATTATAACACAGATAGATCCAAGCGATCCTGTAGTATTTATTATAACACAGATAGATCCAAGCGATCCTGTAGTATTTATTATAACACAGATAGATCCAAGCGATCCTGTAGTATTTAGAGTCACCCCAACAAACGCAGAGTTTTTATCACAAAAGCATTTAAAAGAAATACCAACCTCTTCGTAACTTAGCTTGTATTCCAGGTCAAAACGGAAGACACTTCCCGGTCCAGAGTTGGCAGTCATTGCGCTACCAGCCACGACGATTCTATAAACACGTTGGTCTAGCGGTTAAGTACGTCGCCTTTCAAACGAAAGGTTGCAGGTGCGAAACTGGTCGAAAGCTAGTCGGTTGTGTTCTTGCGAGCAAGGCACTTTAAGGACATTGACTGAACTAAGCGGATTAATGGGTTTTACCAAATTGAAGCAACGTGTCTACCATATACAACACATTGCAATAGCTCCGATAACCCGACGGTTGGCGCAAGGTAATCTGACGATTACATGTGTGTTTACCTCCTTGGTTTTCCCGTTTACGGGGATAAACATCCTATCCTATCCTAAACAGCTCATTATTCCTGTTTTAGTGGCAGCATATAGTCAACGACAACGATTATGCGATGGAAGTTAAAAAACGAAACGAGTGACAACCCAGGAATCGTGGGTTCGAAACTAGGCACCAAAAATAATGAGAGAATCTGTTAAAGGATCCAGTAATCACGAGCAGAAAAAACTTTTAACCACTCACAAACCATTGAATTGACTTTAAAGCCAATGTTTATATAGTTTGCTAAACAAATTCCCACGACGCAATCATTGGTTTCAACTATTATACCCAACTCATATACAAACGTTGTTACATTTTGCAATAATGCGCACAACCATTGCGCTCACAAATTGTCCGGCCGGTTAGCCTGGTAGTTAAGTGCGTCGCCTTTTAATCGAAAGGTTGCAGGTGCGCAACTGGTCGCTAGCTAGTCGGGGCACTTTACGTGCATTGCCTGGACCCAGCGGATTAATGGGTTCTACTAAATTGAAGGAACGAGTGAATCATACACAACACCCTACAATACGTAACCTGACTGTGGACGCGAGGTGATCTGACGATTGTGTTAACCCTCTTGGTTTTCCCATTCACGGGGATATACATGAATATCCTATCCTATCCTAAATTAGCACCATTCGTCAACATAAAACATAAACATGAAGTGCTATATGATACTGATGTGCAACCTTAAGATGACAAAATGCAGGGAGATCGTTATACAAGCGGAATTCGTGATAGTGTCAAACAAGCAAGATACAGTTGGGATAACTATCCTATTGTTGTGTGTTAAATGCGATGGAGGCACAACTGCTGTTTGTTTAGCCCATGAATTTCCTGGGTTTAAGAAATAGGCGCCATTGTGCCCTTTTCAAGGACACAACCGACTAGTTGGCGTCTGCTTTTAACTTAACCAACTTTCAGTAAAACTAACCGGTCTACCGGTACGGCTGTGGCCGAATGGTCAACGCAACCGATACATATACCGACTCTTATACTAAAGACGGTCCGAGTAACGAGCCCACCATGGGTTCGAAACTTGGCTCGGTAAATAAATAAAATAGCCGGTGTAAGTACGGTCGTGTGGTCAAATGGTCAAATGGTTAACGCGACCGATACACATACCAACTCTTATACTAAAAACGGTCCCAGTAACGAGACCACCATGGGTTCAAAACTTGGCTCGGTTTTAAAAAAAACAAAAAAACTAAACAGTCCACCATCAACAAACCTGTCATAGGCGCAGTCTGTACTGCTGACGGTTGTATCAACGTTGGAATCAATAAGCCACGTGAATCTTGGGTCGGTCCACATATCAATGGATTGCCAACATGTCGAGCAAACGTAGCTGCAATCAGCGTTGAAATCCCCGGCAATCATCGCGTCCTACGATACAAAAAATTAAGTTTTATTTACTGAGCTAAGTTTTGAACCCAGATGGGTACGTCACTTGTGCCGTTTTTATATATATGAGTAGGTATATGTATGGGACGCGCTAACCATTCGGTCACACGAATGAAGTTACAGAAGTAAGGTTAAGACGCCAATGATAATCGAACAAGCGGTAGGAATCTCAAAATGCCTGTCATCTTAGATTACATCATACACATGACGTCACCTCCCCGTATATCCTTGCGACGTCATCATAAACGTCATCCAAATGATCGATTTCAGACACTGCGTCATCTGGTTTTGCATGGATAGAGATGTAGCTAAATGTCTTCTGAGCACCTAATGCGTCTTGTATTAGAAAAGTGTTCTTACTAAAGTAAATCAGTAATTAGGATGGGACATTCATGTTTATCCCCGTAAATGAAAAACTTAAGGCGGTTAACACACGAGCAAACGTCAGATCACCTATAGTGCTCACCGTCGGGTTACCAGAGCTATTGTGTTGTATATGATAGACACGTTCCTTCAATTTGGTAGAACCCATTAATACGTTGGGTTCAGGTAATGTCCGTAAAGTGGCTTGCCCAAGGACACAACCGACTAGCTAGCGACTAGTTTCACACCTGCAACCTTTCGATTAAAATTTCGACGCACTTAACCGCTAGACCAACGTGCCGGACAAGTTGGTTACTATAACTTTGAGAAATATTTATGACATACCTGCAGATTTCCTCGAAAATTGAACAGAGTATGGTTCTCTCTCAAATACATCAGCATTGTCTGGCCATTGGTATTCACCAATCACGCTTACTTTGTCTGATCTGAACGTAAATAACATGTTGTTGCTGTATCATGTACTATTGCTCCATTAATCATATCACACAGTGTAACAGCTCCGACAACCCGACTGCGTATACGAGGTAAACTGACGATTATCGGACCGTACATCAATCTGTCACTGACCTTGTTTTCTATATCTTAAACAGGGCGGTAAAAAACATAACGGTATGGTTTAACAGCAAGCCGCATGTTGTATCTAAGTCAGTGTAAACAAGTAAAGGGTCAGGTCGCCGTGTATGCAATTACAATTATAGTCATTTAAAATTTAGAAGTTTTGTCAAGTACATGTCTTAAAAATGGCAAGTTAAGTTAGATTCCATGGAACTTAAATTATTTGTTTAGTTTATTGCACTATGTGATTTTTTAATTACAAGTGAAGAACACCGGTTAAAGAATATTAAAAATGCTGGCCTGCAATAAATATGAGTATATAATCAATTGACACCACTCTTATTGTATTTTGTCCAAACATACTTACTCGGGATAGCTAATTTTTATGTAGACTTAAGTAAAGTCAAGTAATTTTGATGGTTCGACTCAAGTTAAAAATGGGCCCCGAGTCTGACTCGACTCAAGTCAATGACGAACCTGACTCGAATCAAGTCATTTACGAGCTTGATCCCAGTCCTATCACCGAGTTAAAAACAACAATGCTACAAACCAAGTTACCGGAAAATGTAGCCGTATTGCTCTTTACTACTTGTTCTACCGGTACGAGGGCTCACGACGAAATCGTAGGGAACCGACGATACAGCGTTCACATCATCGACTAGTTCTGGTAGAGCGGTCCCAGCAGAATCTCGAATCTCTTGGATCATGAGAATGTCATAGCGTTGCACTATCTGTGACGTCATAAAATAAATTATTAGGTTTAAACAACAAAAACATTAAAAATGCATTTCATTTAAGCGTTACCTCAAAAACTCGTAAAAATGAACAACATAGTATAGACATGGTAGAAATCAAATACTTTATAGTAAAGTAAGGTTAAAACCATAGATATGAAGGCACTTGATTAACGATAAATGTTATATAAAAATGATATACGATAAACTAAAGAACAACTGTTTCTGACATTTATTACCAGCTTGTTATTTTTCTGGTGAGCTTACCTCAATCAATATGTCAACAACTTGCGGTTTGTCCATTTTTGATTGGCCGAATATTTGAATGTTGAACGCACCAATCAGAAGCGGAGTCGCCGAAGCGTAGCCGAGTAGGCAGCAAGTGAGTAACACAGAAATCATTTTAACTTCACGTTGTATGTTAAAATAAAACAGGAGAATTCAGGTATTTTTCCGTGGCCGTAAAAAATTATAAGTCATAATATTTTTGTACTATGGGGAATCTGTGTCAGGATTATC
>CH002809.1:657668-693730 GCA_000149265.1 Ciona savignyi | reverse complement strand
GGGTTTTGCCGAAAAGATAATAATATTTAGAGTGGACGGGACACTTTTTCCGGATTTGTTTTTGTATAAAACTACATATTTTCCATTAATTGAACGTTTCAAGAGATATTGGTGCCACTATCAGTGTAAAACAAACCACTCTAGTGCACTAAAATCTATGGAACAATTTGAAAGCAAGTAGGAAAATATTGGTTTTATATTATAGCCGATTTCTATTATTGTAGTTAGTGACGTGCTTCGGAAGTAAAGTGAGAGAGGCGTAGACGAATTTTCCCTAATCGAGTTTTGATTGCTGACTTGATCGATAATAAACTAATTTCCGAAGCAGTTTTCACCCAGCCAATTCCGCGGTATTCAGTATATATAAGTTTGCAGAAACTTTTTATTTGCGACAACACTTTATCACCTGATCAACTGAAAAGAACACAACCACCTATATAATTTAGTCAGAATATTTTACAACGCCATCATTAAAAACGAATTATCATCATATTATACAAGCCAATTACATTTAAGTTTTTATTAAGTCTTTAACATGCCACTCTAATCAATAACTTTGCGGTATGTTTTATATCTGACCACAATAAAGACACAAAAATAAACCAGGTACAAACTATATACAGCGCGATTAAGAAATGTACGTATACCAGACCAGAGGGACAAAAAATAAAAATTCATTTCTAAAAGGAATAAAACCTTTGGGATTAAACTTCACATTCTGCCTAATTATTCTCCTTTTTGTTAAGCCTATTCAATGCAACAGTAAAAATGAGGATAAAAAACATCGCGGCGAGACTACTGCTATCTTTTTTTAGCCATTAGAACAATGAAGCTCCGAAACAACGTTCCTTGGAACAATCGATTTTTTCTCCCCCAGGACGAATCGAAGGAAGAAGTTCGTTTTTACTGAATTCGATCGCACATTATTAAGATGAACGTCCTACCGTCCATCACGAGTATTGACATCAATATAATAAGTAGCCACTCATATCCTAACTTCTATACTCCCCGGCTATTATTAATACATCAATTAACAATACGCTCAAAAACAAGACTTTACCAGCACAAGTGTAATTGGAATCAACATTGTTAAAAACTGGTTTAAAGTAGCCCACTATTCCTTTAACGAACGCGATTTTGAGATCACAAACTGTCTTTAACGTGAATTAATGAATTATTCAGAGCTTTCGTGACCGCAACAATAAACGAAAGCTGACTAGCTACTGTTATATTAGTTAAGGCAAATGACGTGAACAAACGTCAAACAATCACATTTAAAATTTAAGCCATCTTCTTTCTTTTCAATGTTAATCTATTTTTACTGGCCAGACTGGCGAAATTGTTTATATTATTACGTGACTTCAAGCAAGTGTGACACCACAAAGAGGTCTGTCGCAACGATTGTTATCTCATAAACAAGATGTTTTAACCACATCTGCACTCCAACATTCAACAAATGAATAGACAATGACAGAATAAAAGATAACAGTGATAAAGCAAAGGTCACACTATGCGTTTCTAAAATTAAACTAAAAAAATATCTCAACCTAAAATAAATGTATTGTTGCAACAAACAAATCGATGTTGAAATTATACCAACCAAATTCAAGTTCTGAGTTTAGATTATTACCTAAAACTGATTCGTGTCTAGGCTTGATTTAACATATCAAAGTATATAGGTTAAAACATCTAGTTAAACCTTTGACAAGCACGGTAAAGTAGTTACTAGCAATAAACACATTGCAAATATAGCTTAACAACTAAATACACTTCCATTGTATAAGCGCATCTATCGGACTGTGTCTACTGTCTAGTATTTTGAATGTATAACATCTAAGCATACTTATTCATTACAGTCCAACCTATTTAAACATACCATACGATATATAGCAATAGTCATTCAGATATGACAATAATATCGACTGCTGGTACAGTTTGCTTTTTGCTCACAAAAAAGTTTTTTGTTTGGAACTACGATCGATTGATTGTATATCCAAAACAGTATTCTGTAATTTAGTTACCAAGTAATGGTGTTTTGAGTACGAAAATTCACCTCTACGATATGTGATCACTATCACGGACAAAGCGAGCCATCAATCATGTTACACATGGCAAGTCAGATCAAAGCGATTGGTATGATCTTTACATGTTACGTCACAATAAGAGCGTGCTTGTCATACAAGCTTTCTGACACAATGAAATACAGTGTAATAAACCGTATGTATTTATTTGCAGTACAACAATTGCCTTATTTTTAATAGGTTGTGTATACTAACCTATGGGAATATTGTAATTTGAGACGAAACAATCACTAGGGTATGCATGGATGATTCTTTATAATATCCGCGAGACGGTTAATTTGCGCGTTTCAATTATTATATAAAGGCATCATAAAAACGAAAAATCCAGAATTTTATTCCGTTTAGGCACACATTTTTCTTATCTTTGTAATGCAAAGAGGCTCTATATAAAATGCTCGGGTTTCACTAGTGGAAAGTCTAAGATTAATTCATAAATTTAAATTTAAGATTGGACCTGTTAACTGTTTCTACCTCTTTAAACAAGTTGCACTGCATTTTTAACCCATGCGTTCTGGAAACCTTTTCAAAACAAATACTCAAGTACTCAATAAACACCCTTTTTAATAAGTTGTGCTTAAGTTTTAGCCTAGTAACTAGAACGGTTGGCTTAGTGATGAGATGTAGTCTAGTAAGACGAACGGTTACCTGGTAGGATAGGGTATGATAGGATAGGATATTCATGTTTATCCTCGGGAAATAAAAAAAACGCAAGAGGCGTTAACACACTGACAGTCTTTAAAATACCACAACTTGGCAGCTAAACGAACAGTCGTTTGGCCGAATGGATAACGCGCCCGATTCATATACCAATTCCAGATATAAAAAAAACGGACTGAGTGACTAGCCCATCATGGAATCGAAACTAAGCCCGGTATAAAAACAAAAAAATTAAAAAAAAACTTAGCAGCTAAACAAAATAAGCATGTGTAAAGTCTAGCACAAGCCGCTTTTAACGGTACCACGATTAGGGAACTACCCATTTTTACTCGGTAAAACACGTATCATCAACCAGTATAGCGCACCAATCATCAGATGCTTCCAAGCAGAGAAATCAATTAATTACTTGAACGATATCTGTGATCGATAGTGACCAAATTATCATTAATATTAATTCATTGAGTAGTAGTCTTATGACGACACAATAATTATACTCATTCAAGACGGAAGCTAATTTAAATAACCCCCGAATTTACGGGCAATATTATAACGTAGACTCCGCGCTGGGTAATCTATTACGATATAATAATAACAAGTATGCTACAAGGATTACCAGTATGAAATAATGTGTAAAGATATCATGTAATAAATAATGATGTATCGGTAAAGAGTTTACATAATAAAAATGGTGAGCAGTTAAAAGAAAACGTCAAATTGCACCATGTTTAAAACGTATAGTAGGTTCAGTAGAAATTATTATGGTTAAATGGCCGTGTGGCCGAATGGTCAGCGCGACCGATTCTAGTAAATACCAGTTATTGTAACTTACAGAAAGCGACAACCACGTGACAACCCAAAAAAAGATTTTGATAGTAACCTATATGTATATACACATGTGCAAGGAGTTTCCAAAACCACAATATTTTACATACGTTATATAGTATTTGTTTCTGCAAACAGAACGAATGGGTGCCTGAGTTAACAAACCGAACTTGTTTGACTGTTAGGTTAAATAGTATATAGGCTACTCTCGTTAGATTCGTTCATGTCTAGATCGTGTTATATAATATTGCTAAATGTCGTAACCCGATTGCAACATGTTTTTTATGCAAGTATTAAGTGATCAGTCCTTGGTAACCAAATCAAACTTTTTATTTATATGCACTTAAAAATTAATTTAAAAGTGCGCAATTATGATGTGCGCTATATCGACTGGAAAATAAAGCACTGATAAAAGTTTAAAGATTGAAGGTTATCCCCCAAAGTTAAACCCCAAATGCAGATTTCTGGTCAATAAAGGTCATGCTAGCTACTACATATTTCATTTCAATTTATAACCCTTCCTATAAAATGATTTTGGACAAACAAAAGACCAGTGTCATGTCTTTTATAAAAAATGTATTTGGGGTATTTTCCTAAGTATGTACACAATTGAGGACCCCTTCTATATTTAAAAGAAATAAATAAATTGTTGTGTCGTGGTAACTACTACAGTAGGCGTGACGTATCGTGGCCATTAGGACAATCCATAGATTTTCGTCGTGTCTACAAAACTATTTCGCGAACCGGAAAATATTTTTAGGTCGTCCGGAAACTCTCTTGCAAATCGAAAAAAAATGTATTTACAATGCGGGAAATCATTTTCGAGCGGGTAAATATAATTATGATTCAGTTAAATGCCGAGGACTTGACACAATCGACTTTTTTCCGGCCGGTTGGTCTAGCGGTTAATTGCGTCGCCTTTCAATCGAAAGGTTGCAGATGCAAAACTGGTCGCTAGCAAGTCGGTTGTGTCCTTCGGAAAGGCACATAGCGGACATTGCCTGAACCCAGCGGATTAATGGGTTCTACTAAATTAAAGGAACGTGTCTATATCATATACAACACACTGCAATAGCTCCGGTAACCCGACGGTGGTCGCGAGGTGATCTGACAATTGCCCGTGTATTAACCCCCTTGGTTTTCCCATTCACGGGGATAAACATAAATATCCTATCCTATTTTCAAGCTGTTAGTTTCTACCAAGTAGGGGAAAAGTGGGTAAAATGGGCCACGTGGGTAAAATGGGCCCCATCCAATTTTCAATATATTTTGAAGAATAAAATTTGCTGCAAGAACCAGTGTCAGTATATCAAATTATGGAATCTCCAAACCGAAGTTTGAGCGTGAAATCACCAAACTCAATGTTTTCTGTAGTTATTTCGGTTTGAGAAGGTCTGAATGTAAATTTGCAATTTTTGTTTTCTGCTAATATATAATAGAAAAGATCAAATACTAAAATAACTTTTACTGTAGTTAAATAGAACTATATAACCTAGACCTCCTTTACTGGTAGTAATAAAACTTCTTTTGTAAAGAATTTTTTATAGAGATTTTAAGTCGTATGTTGGCACCTGTCTAATATGGCCCCCTATGTTCATTTGGTAACTAACGGGGCTAGACTTAGCATTAACAGTACTAAAGGGCTAGACTTAGCACTAACAGTCGTATTATGTGTTTCACAATAAACTAAACGGGTTTTCTAAATGCTATTAATAACATGAATAGATAGTTATGCTTCCACTAAAGTAGCAAGGTGTTATTGCATTAGTATACTAGTAACTGG
The DNA here is from genome assembly GCA_000149265.1 of Ciona savignyi. Classification (NCBI taxonomy): domain Eukaryota; kingdom Metazoa; phylum Chordata; class Ascidiacea; order Phlebobranchia; family Cionidae; genus Ciona; species Ciona savignyi. Next base: position 688,387 of record CH002809.1, on the reverse strand, counting down.
GTATAAAATAAAAAGTAATTGCTGTAATCCAAAGTGTTAAATTAAAAAAAAAATACATTATTAAAAAGAAAAGTAATACCATTGTTTATATGGGAAGCGAATATTGATATTGTTATCTAGCGAAATGTTAATATCGAAAAACGGGCCGGGGGCCCATTTTGGGACTACACCCTGGGTCTAAAATGGGCCCACTAACGCAAATATTTTTTCTTTTGTTGGATAAAATATATTTAACAAAAATTATTAAAAAGTTAACATGTTATGTGTGAAGACTTTGGTATTAGGCGACACCACATGAAAAACTTAAGTCCAGCGGGCTTTATATCAGTAAAAAATCCGATTTGCAACTAAAGGGCCCATTTTACCCACTCTTCCCCTAACCTTTTCGCATACTGACCTACACCACATTACTAAGCCAACCGTCCCAGTAACTAGGTATAGTTTTGAAACGAATTTTTTTGTATTTCGATTTGTTTTTAAAATTTGTAATATGATATTTGCAAGGTTTTTATTAAACTATTTCAATAGTTCCAGGTAACGAAAACCACGTCCCATGCCTTAGTGGGAACGTACACTAGACACTTTAAGCTAATAGTGGTTAAGTGTTTTGTTTAACACAGTTTTGTTTTACAAGTCCATCTTTAAAATCTTAATTTATATTGCATTTGAATAATAATTATTGTGCTTTTCTTGTTTCTTTTTATTGTCGACTGCTGTCTGCGTCTGCGCTTCCGCTGTTTATGTATATAAATCCAACTTTCAAATCCTATGTAATCCAAATAATATGTGGCCACCCTAATACGACACCTTATTGCATGCGCGGGATTGTTTATTACATTGCCAGCAAAACTAAACACAATATTAAAACATTTTAAACAGTATTAATACTTAAACAGTTAATACTGAAAATTAATATGTACGGGTGTGACGTAATCAACTAGAAGGTGATTCCCCCGTTGAGAACGCATTTGTTCTCGACCAATCCGGTGAAGGGATTTTTCACGTGACAGGAGCACTGCGCGCGGGACCCGGCTTTTCGTTGTTGTTGCGTAACAATCGAGTTGACAAGGTCACGGGCTGATGGTTGCGTGACGTCAACGCACGACCCTGCGACGTAAGATCGTTATTGAAAGCAAAATTGGGGAGAATATACTTCCTACCTCCGGTCTGAGTGATTGGTTTCATCTGCAACGCGTCACACAACTCGGGCGTCAGTGGCGACCAGAGTTGCAATGACGTCATATCGTTATTGATGACGTCAATTAATGGTTTCAAGCTTGCTTGTGCGAGGTTCTGAAATGGACAATAAAAGTCAGTACACTGAATTAATGCCTGTTAATATTACTGAGCATTGTGCGTGTTTATCTACGACCACTACTATTTTAGAGTCCGATTTTAGTTGATAATTTAGCGGGATCATTTAATTTTCGTTACTTAGTAGAAATAAAGATAAAATTCAAATTGGAGTCATAATTGAGGAACTCTTTTTTGTATTTATTTTTTTACCGAGCTAAGTTTCGAACCCAAGATGGGCTCGTGGATCGTTTTTGTATAATAGTCGGTATATGTATCGGTCGCGTTAACCATTTGGCCACACGACCGTACAGTAATTAAAAAACTCTTACCTCTTCACGTGACTCGGGGGCGAAAATGACGATCGATTTCAGGACACCAGATGACGCTGTCTGCAAGCTTCTCATCGCGAATTGAATAGCGCCGACAGTGGACGAGTGGTGGTATTGCGGCCCGTTGAACGACAATTGTCTGATGACGTTTACAATGGCGTCTTGATCGGCGCTCAGGTATTTACCGTCCATGCTAGCCATCATTGGTTGGTAGAGATTTCCGCGACCTCCGTAAGTAATGAGACCAATCTTACCGTTTATTCCCTGCGACGTGTATACGTATTATAGTATTGCCGCGTTTCGAAGTTTTTATTTTAGTTATCTAATATTAATTGCCATAAATGCCCTAAACTACTAAGCTAACGAAGGTGACATTTACAAGTAATTTGATAATAAACATGTTTTAACGATTGTAATTTTGTCGTATTTTTTCTGTTTTGCCATGATAATTGTAATAGTTAAAGCATGTTTTAACGATTGCAATTTTGTCGTATTTTTTTCTGTTTCCAAATAACTTCTTAACGTAACTTCCCATAAGGACAACACTTGAAACAAGCCAGTGCTTACCACATTCTGGTATTTGGCGAGAGCTTTGGTGACAAGACTGCGCAAATACTTCGACGGGTTGAGCTGCTGAGATTGTTCGCTGAGAGAAACGAGAATGTGGAGTTGGGCTTGGTCCAGTTGCGGTTGGGGGGACTTGCTGCATTCCACTGAAATGACATTCGTTAGTTTTTAAGCTGTAACCGTTGTTGGTTCGTCTTTAATCCGGTTTGGTTAGTGGTGCATTAGTCAAAAGGTTGCGGAACCGAAACGATTAGACGCGGAATCGAAACGGTAGACGATTGTGTCCCTTAAAAAGGCACTGATTGGGTATTGGTAGAACCATTGGATAAATGGGTTTAACCAAAAATTCGAAAAATATTCGTTGTTATCACCAAACTGCCATAAATAACCGACGGTGAGCACGAGTCGGGTTACCGGGGCTATTGCAGTGTGTTGTGTATGATAGACACGTTCCTTCAATTTGGTAGAACCCATTAATCCGCTAGGTTCAGGCAATGTCCGTAAAGTGCCTTGCCCAAGGACACAACCGACTAGCTAGCGACCAGTTTCGCACCAGCAACCTTTCGATTGAAAGGCGACGCACTTAACCGCCAGACTAACCAGCCGGACCGATAACGCTTCCTGCCATTTCTCCAGTAAAAACATGGTCATCTTAGACCAAACTTACAGCATGAGTGCGACTGTCTCGCTGGGTATCCCATATACTGCATCTCAACCACCAACTCATCAGTATAAACACACGGCTGGCCCGGTTGCGTCACGCCGTCACAGCATGCTTGCAGGTATGAGGCGTAATATCGGGGGTGGCTTTGTGCGATTGCTTGGATGCTTGGTGTGTTGAACGTTTCTCTGCACATCTGAGAGGCGGCAGTTGGTCCCTGTTGTGCTCGGATTCTCTGTATGATACATGTAAGTGTATTATACACGCATGTATGTCGAAACAAAGCAGTTATTCGCAATGTAAGTGCTATCTATGTATCTTGACTGTGAGTATGAGTTGTCTCACGATACTTGGGTCTAACTTCACACCCATGATTAGATGAACTAACCATTCACACACTGTATTAGCTCCAGAAACTAGATAGTGCGTATGGATGTCTTACGATAGCCAGGAAAAAAACATGGTGTTCCAATTACACACTTTTAAGGATATGAATGAATGAACGAAGCAAACAAACCGTAGTATCTCCAAAAAATTGAAAAAAAACATCACTTCTACAATTAACCCACCCGTTGATCCACGACACACTCCGAACTTCCACCAATACTGAACGAAGATTGGAATTGAGCCACGTCGTCCGCTGGCAATCCATCAATGGTATTGAGCATCGATACGTTTGCACTGTCATGGTAGCTTCCCATCAATCCGGTTATATACACTGGGTTCTTGACCTGCGAATCATGGGAGGTTACAATTCAAATTTTTTAAAGGGTCGATGCCAGGATCCGGAATTAAGCAGATTAGCTCTTTACAGCCCATCATACCACTCTTTACAGCCCTTCATATCATTTCCTGTTTATATGTCCCTACCAACTTTACATATTCAAATAACCACTCAATCCAGTAAACGTACCACGAGCTGTCCGATCTGCATTCCTCCTGGAAGGTATCTTCTATACGCCTTTATATCCGCTGTTTCGCAGTACCCGATGTCCTTGTTTACAGCAGCGCACACAATGTTGTCGCCAACATACGGAAGCTGAATTTGGCTTCTGGTTCCGGTTTTGTCGGTGATGTAGACCTTTCGGTTCGGCAGGATTTCAATTAAGTACCCAGGTACCGCTGTAGATATCAAATATTAAAACATATTAGAAGGGTTAATGTTTATTTATGGGTAGGAACGTTATACACAATGCCCAGAGTTTTTAAAGTACAAACATATATTATATTGGATATTCCTATAGTTTTTGTTAATGAATTGGAAAAATAATGCCTATTCTTAAATAGTAAATACTTATATCATGGCAATTTTTAAATTCGTGGTGGCTTAGACACTCAGACCATTATCATAGGGCATGGTGTAATAACTATTAAGCCCCATAACGATTTCGGACCATTTTAAAGACATGGTGTAATAACCATTGGGCTACATAACGGTTTGCTATATTTCATTCTGTCAATACAAGTTAACACAAGAAAAATCACACCAATTGTTTTTCAAACTCTTAATATAAGAGTCAAACCCAAACGGATCAGTATTGTGAGTTAAAGTACTCACCAACGAAGTTAGTATTGCCTTTAACATAGCTTATGAACTGGTTGTTGATAGGGTCAGTGGCAAAGACATATCCGCAGCTGTTCGCCACCCACTGTGGAAGTTCGAAGTATTGTCCGTCCCACGTGATTATCTGTTGGCTTGTTTGGCCAAAGAAGCTTTCAGAACGTGCACCTGGGAGCAAACATGGGGTATTATCACTTTTCATTATAGCTACATTGGGTGGATGGTTGTTATATTTGCGTGGATGCAACATACACAGTTTCTCCAGAAGATAACCTTTTGCCCACAGTTGGTTTTCTGTACAGTCTAGTAATGGATTAATTCATATCTTATTTGAAATTAAGATATAAAAAACAACTTTGACTGCCCTTTCGTTTTACTAAACTAACAATGTGGTAGCACCAGTACAGTTAAGATTACTCTTTATTAGTTTATTTTAATATTTCAATAAGAAACAATACAAAAGTCTTGAAATGCGCTGGAAATAGAATTGTATACAAAAACGTTTCAATTGCAGCTTTAACTATCAGCATTGCAGAACGAAATAAGCTTTCTTCGACCAGTTAGTCTCGTAGTTTAGTGCGACGCCTTTTAACCGAAAGGTTGCAGGTTCGAAAATGGTCGCTAGCTAGTCGATTGTGTCCTTGAGCAAGGCACTTAACGGCCATTGCCTGCAACCAGCGGATTAATGGGTTCTACTAATTTAAAGGAACGAATGTATCATACACCTCACTACAATAGCTCCGGTAACCCGACGGTGGGCCGCGAGGTGATCTGACGATTGCCCGTTCACGGGGATAAACAGGAATATCCTATCCTATCCTTTCTAAGCACAGGCGATATATATAATGCAGACAAAAATAAAGTAAGTACCTTGGTTGGCAAAGTATGACCAGATGTAGTCCATGAGGTAAGAGTTGTCATAGATGTCGAAATATACCGGGGCTACTTGTTGTGGTGAACACATTGCCTTGTTTAACATGTAGCTTATCTCATACCACCTCTGCAGGAATATAATATTAAGGTTACATTTTCTCAAAACTCAGTTTTGGCAATATTGTTTTCTTTGGAGTTACATTGTTTTGTTAAATTTTTCTATTTTTTTGTTACAATATTAGTCAATTATTAGTAAAAATTTATTTAAATATGCTTGACAAAATCCAACTGTATACCATCCATTGTCTAATCGACCAGCTTGTGACCAGTTTTGATCTTACAACCTTTTGGCTGGAAATCGACTCACTAAACCTCTAAGCTACTCCGCAGAACTAATTAAATGTATTTGGTGGCAACACCAATCTTGACATTCAATATTGGTCGCTTACCTGGGCGTAGTTATAAGCAGATTGGATGTTTTTCGTAAGATCGTAATTCACAAGCCTGAATTGCATATTTGGCAACATTCGTTCAATTTGTTTAACGATCTGTGGATTTGGGTGTTTAGTTTCTTATTTCTACTTTTCTACCACATTTAAGTTTTTAGTTTCTTTTTTCTACTTTTCTACCATATTGAAGTTTCTAGTTTCTTTTTTCTACTTTTTTTCTTTTTTAGTTTTGTTTTTATACTTTTCTACCATATTGAAGTTTTTTAGTACAGTTTTCATTTTCCCCCAGTATTAAATGGCATTATTATTAATATAAAAGTAAAAAAATAAATTCACCAGGAAATATCTTTAAGCATTCTTCATAATGACTTGAAAAAATGACTATGCTAGAGTATTAGAAATATTAAATTTTCATTTTACAAATCTTAATTTTTCTTCCTAATTGATATAATGCATAGTGGAGCTTTATTCCATTAGTCGGAAGATGATTAGATCAAAACCAGTCAGTGACCAGTTGAGTGGCTTTCTTAGACAATAGGGATTTCTTTAATCCAGTTAATTATTAAGCTTGAGCAAACACTTAAGTAAGGTATCCAACATATATAACACACTGCAACTGTATTGAAACCGGCTGCGGGCACAAGGTAGGCTAATCGCCTTTTACAACACTCTACCTTAACCGGCTGCGGGCACAAGGTAGGCTAAACGTCTTTTACAACACTCTACCTTAACCGGCTGCGGGCACAAGGTAAGCTAAACGTCTTTTACAACACTCTACCTTAACCGGCTGCGGGCACAAGGTAAGCTAAACGTCTTTTACAACACTTTACCTTAACCGGCTGCGGGCACAAGGTAAGCTAATCGCCTTTTACAACGCCCTACCTTGTCCCACAGTGATACAATTATTGTATTGGAAACGTTCGTCAAAATCAAACAAAGAAATTTAAATCTTCCAAACCTCCGAAACTGCTCGTGTGACTTCCACCAATGGTTCAATATAGTTTTGTCTGACACTTCTCAAAAGGTCCTCCATCACATGGTTGTATCTGTATCGTCCGGAATACATGTTCCAAGGCTGTCCGCTTAGCATAAACTGCATCAAAATGTCTGTCACAATACCTGTAGAATAGTTGAAAAATGAGCAAATGAGAAACCAACGCTAATCTTGCATACAAAAGTACAGCATAACCCCCGACTAGTTGCTTGTAGGCTCGAAAATGGTCGCTAGCTAGTCGGTTGTGTCCTTGCAAGGCACTTAACGGATATTGCCTGAACCCAGCGGATTAGTGGGTTCTATTAAATTGAAGTAACAGACTAGTTGCCAAAGCTATTATATTGTGCTGTGTCAACTATTTAAATGACCTGAGCAGGAACAATTTCGGCTAAGTTAACATATCGTCACACATGAATATCTTAATTGGCGCTAGATTAATGCGATGTTCTAAAACTCAAAGAGCGTCATAATTATACACAACACACTGCAATCTAGTAACCTATCAGTGGGCTCGTGGTATTCTGACAATTGCCCGTATAATAACCCCAGCTGCGCTTTTTTATTTACAGAAATAAATAGAGCTATCACAGACAAAACTTTGGTTAATCGATTGCTAATCACATAATAAAATAATAACTCTTAAATTAAAACACTTTGCACCTTCATTAAGAGGCAATGATGTTTCTTTCAGGACCTCTCTGGTCATTTGGTTGATGTGTGTGTGCATGTTGTTCACAATGGGTCGACACTCAGCAGTTAAGTATGATGAGAGTGTGTCTAATGCGTGCTCGTCCACAAAGTTCAAACTCTGTTGATAATTTAGATAGATGTATATATGTTTCTCGTAACCACTAATTGGTCTTTACCTTAACCCCTTTCTAAACAATTTTTCCAATTTTGCACCCTTTCAAACAATTTTACTAAAGCCCCTTTCTAAACAATTTTTCCAATTTTGCACCCTTTCAAACAATTTTACTAAAGCCTCTTCCTAAACATTTTTTTTCCAATTTTGCACCTTTCCAAACAATTTTTCCAATTTAAACAACTTTCCGAATTCCCAATAAGCCACTTAGGTGTCCTTGCCTTCTATGAGGTTTTAATGGGTTCAAACAAATTGCTATGAACTTAAAATTTAAAATTCGCTCATGAAGTTAAAATGAACTTATTTTAATATAACTACCCAGTGTTTTCCTATATCTGAGAATAAATATGGTTACCCCTACCCTACAACATACTCGTAAGTCTCTTACCTCCCTCATCATGCTTTTAAACACTACAGGTTGCAAAGCAGCAGTGTAGACTGCTGGTACAATCATCCACAAAGTGCTCATTGTATCGTAGATTGGGGAGTTTGTTAGCATTGGAAAACTGCAGACTGGGGTGCGTGGTTCCTGTATCAAGTTGTATTTATTTACATGGATAGGATAGGATATTTATGTTTATCCCCATTAATGGGAAAACCAAGTTGGTTAACACACGGGCAATCGTCAGATCACCTCGCGCCCATCGTCGGGTTACCGGAGCTATTTCATTGTTTTGTATATGACAGACATAATCCTTTAATTTGGTAGAAACCATTATTCAGCTGGGTTCAGATGATTTATTTATCCACAATGGTTTAAATATAGTGATTGGCACTACCTTTATGTGATCAAAAATGTCCATTTGTGTGATCAAAAATGTCCAGGTACTTATTTAAGGGGGTTGCTTGAAGCAAGTGTATTTATTATGTTTAAAGAAAACTACAGCAATGACTGTACTGCATTTAACAACTGAAAAAATCCCTGTTAGCCCAAATTAGGACATGAAATAATGTAAATGATTTCCTGGTTCCAACGCCCTTATGTGCTTTTCTAACCAATATACACATATTCTATCCTACATCAGGCTGGTCATTTTGTTTAATATAATTCTTACAAGATAAGATAAAAGCAACAACACATATATATTAAAACCAACAGAGATAAAAAGAAAAAATAGTACTCTAGTGCTGTACACATTTTATGAAGATTGGGTTATCGTAAAGTGATCAAATTTTAGTCATGTTTCAAATAAGCTCACCAGTTTATAGCAGACGACATTAATAGGATCCCCCATAGTTGCAATGCATTGGTAGTTTGTTCCTTCGCCGTCGGCAAAGTTGCTCTTTAACCCACTCATTTGCCCAGTGGTTGCAAACACAGGGATGATTTTGATGTCATTAGTGATATCAGGTAAAACGACTGTTGATCCTTCTAGTTTCATCGTCCTAATTAATGAAGACACATGGCTCAAACTTGGTATATTGTATCCAAAAATCATCATTTAGTTTTTGTAATAGGATAGGATAGGAGAATAGAATATTCATGTTTATCCCCGTGAATGGGAAAACCAAGAGGGTTAACACACAGGCAATTGTCAGATCACCTTGCGCCCACCGTCGGGTTACCGGGGCTATCTAAGTGTGTTGTATATGATAGACATGTTCCTTCAATTTGGTTAAACCCATAAATCCGCTGGGTTCAGGCAATGTCCGTAAAGTGCTTTGCCCTGAACACAACCGACTAGCTAGTTTCGTACCTGCAACCTTTCTATTGAAAGGCGATGCAGTAAACCGCCAGACTAACCAGTCGGACCATGCTATGTGTACATTGAGTTTCCATAAAAATTCTAACGTTAAAATCACCAACACCTTAACAGTGAAGGTTAAGGTGTTATGAATCAACCACTACATCACTGCAGTGGTTCTAGCAACTAGGACAGACTTTGTAACAGTTGAAATAATAGTGGATCACCGTCTAGTCGTACAAGGTAACACCCTCTAGTCGAATATAAACAAGGTAACTGACTATTACCCTTGTGATAACACCCCTTGTGTGTTCCCATTCACAGGAATAAAATAATAAATACCCTACCCTAAATACAAAAATATTTTATTTTAAGTTCAAAAGTTTACCTTATATTATACTGAGTGTTACTTTTCCAGAGATTGTTATTGCTGATCATACCAAGCATTGGTATGTTGTTTTTCGACATAAGGTTTATACCCATAGTGCCCGTCATCAAAGGCAATCTGTGGAAGTTGGTAAATTAATTTGTTTATCTAGGTTGCATAGTGTTAAAACAAGAACTTGGCATGCTCCACATGCACAAGCAGAAATGGCTTAAAACCATTGGTTTCACAGGTCATACAAAACTGTACAATGTCTTTATGGTACACAACACAACAAAATGACATAATTGATCATACATATACTTCCAATTAACATAATAAATACATATTGTAACATATATGAAACAGAACATCTACAAAAGGTAAGTTTCAGTACCATTTTTCCTTGTTTTTTACTTTTTTTGGTAGTAAATCTTAAAAACTATAGGGATCTATGGCATGTGTAAAAGCAAAAGTGCGTCGCCTTTCAATCGAAAGGTTGCAGGTGCCAAACTGGTCGCTAGCTAGTCGGTTGTGTCCTTGGGCAAGGCACTTTACATACATTGCCAGAACGAGCGAATTAATGGGTTCAATCAAATTAAAGGATTGTCTATATCATACACAACACACTGCAATAGCTCCGGTAACCCGACGGTGGGCGCGAGGTGATCTGACAATTGGCTGTGTGTTAACTTCCTTGGTTTTCCCATTCACGGGGATAAACATGAATATCCTATCCCAAACCACTTACTCAGATGAGGTATCCACAGAAATGCCGATCTCAGTTCCAATATCAACGAAGAACGTCATATCCACAAGCGGGTTTGTCGTGCGCCATACAGGGATTCTAGAAACAAATTAGGAAGGAGTTAGAATGAACTGTAATCATACCCAATGTATAATCTTGTTGGATAGGGTGGGATAGGATATTTATGTTTATCCCCGTGAATGTTGCAGTGTGTTGTATATGTTAGACATGTTCCTTTAATTTGGTAGAACCCATTGATCTGGGTTCAGGCAATGTCCGTAAAGTGCCTTGTCCAAGGAAACAATAAATAGTTAGCGATCAGTTTCGCACCTGCAACCTTTTAATTAAAAGGCGACACCCTTAACCGCCAGACTAACCAGCCGGACAACCTTAGTCTACTCAAACATAAAAAATCATATGCTGTTAATATACTTCTTCTGTTATAAAGGGATGTTTAAAATTCCACTTAAAACCTGGTTTCCCTTTCACGATGATTTAATTAAATGAACCATCCACACAGTACTAGGAACATACCTTAACTTACAATTGATACAACATGCTTTCACCTACAATAGAGTATATATAAACTAATAATTCACACACACTGTAATCGCTCCAACAATTCGATTATTGGCACAGGGTACTACAACATTTCAGCTTGTAAGGTAGATCTCTAATAACAGCAAACAAATAATCTAATATAAAAGGTTCCATATGATATGAAGTCATCTATATCCAACCTCATGCCTTCAGGTCCCATTGCCGGGTATATTATCCCCACTAGCATCTGTGAAACGTCCCAAGAGTTGTAAGGCACAGCAGCCATCATGAAGTTGTAGCTCGATTTAAGTGTTTGTTGGAGTTGGTCTGTGGAGAAAAAAAATTGTGAAATAAAAAAAACAGTGAAGAAAAAAAATTATGAAATAAAAAAAAAATAGTGAAATAAAATATTTGTGAAATAAAATATTTGTGAAATAAAATAATTGTAAAATAAAGAAAAATCAAAACCTTGTGCCCACAGCTAGGTTACTGGAGCTAGTGTAGTGTATAAATGACTTTCATCATAAACCCTTTAATTAAATACATTAATGACAAGCGCCTGACTAGTGGCTGGTTTTAAACCCACAACTTTACATATTGATGTTTAAAAAAATACTTTATATTTTTTTTCAGAATCACGACAGTTTTAAATATTTTAGTTACGATTTGAAAATGTAATCATCAACTAGACCTACCTGACTGAACGGGGGCATCAACTGGGTCAAAAATGGTGATAAATGATCGGGTTGCTTCAACTAGTTGATACAGATCATCCTGAGCAGGAAAATGATGAATTTAATGATGAAAAAGATGAATTTAATGATGAAAAAGATGAATTTAAAAGTATTTTTTATCTGGCCTAATAGGTGAGTAAAAAAAAGGGTTAAAAAAAGTTGTAGAAAGAAAACAACTTAACACTAGATAGTTTAAGTCTAACTGTGATTACTGACCACACAATTGTGTCCTTGGACAAGGCTTCTAATGGACTTTACCTTGATTCAGTTCATTTAAATAAACGGATTAAAGTTTAAAGTATTATTCTTCTGGTTGGATAGGTAGTGGGTAAATGCTTCATTTTTCAGCCAAAAAGTTGTAGGAACTAAACTGAATACTAGCCAGTAGATATAGTTTGAATTTACTCAGGATTACTGTCCGCACAGTTGTGTCCTTGAGCAGACTACTAATGAACATTACCTTAATTCAGTAGATTTAAATGGTTGGATTAAAGTTACCAAACATAATAATAACCAACTAAGTAATGCTAGTTGTAGTAATTCAATATTATCACCAACCCACTTACGCTTAGTGGCTGACTAACAGGATTCATATACGCTTGGGTTGTTGCAATGAAGATTTGCCACCAGTTCGTTGGAAGATCAAATGTGGTAATCACTGGTCCAACAGTATCCCCCTGGGTTTCATAATTCAAGTTTAAAATGCGAAATACAACTGGCTGGAAAAGAAATCGACATCAAGCAATTGACAATTTTAACACGACGGTGGGCGCGAGGTGATCTGACGATTGCCCGTGTGTTAAACCCCTTGGTTTTACCATTCACGGGAATAAACATGAATTTCCTATCCTATCCTACAGAAACAAATTCGTGAATTCCTTTTAACCTAGCCTTTTCATAGCAGTGAATTTATAAGTAGCATAAAATTAAAGCAAAAAAATTTAAATGGAAATTTCATTTTTTTACCAAATTGGACAAAGTTGAGATTATTTTAAGGAGCACAGTCATTAGATAGATTACAAAAAATGGTTTGTTTTTAAAAATACAAAAATGTTAATATTAGCTCAATGTTAAACTTTATTATGTAAATGGATGGAAGAATAAACAAAGTTAGTCGAATATTAAAGCAATGTAAATTTGACCAATAACATATCCACTATGTACTTTACTGTCACAAACCTTGAGTATAAGTAAACAAAATAATATGTTAGAGTTTGGCAAGAGCTAAACTGGTAAACACCCTGTGATAAAATGTCTTTTGCACTTTTTAATCCCAGGTATAGACGTAAAAATATGTCAGGTTCGGCAAGGCACTTTACGGACATTGCCTGAACCCAGCGAATTAGTGGGTTCTACCAAATTGAAGGAACTTGTCTATCATATACAATGCACTGCAATAGCTCCGGTAACCCGACGATGGGCGCGAGGTGATCTGACGATGGCCTGTGTGTTAACCCCCTTGGTTTTCCCATTCAAGGAGATAAACATGAATATCCTATCCTATCCTATCCAGTTATTCCATGGCTCAATATCATATCCGTACCTGCATTTTATTGCACACAAAGTGCAACATGGACATCGCGTTGTTGGTGTGACCGACACATCGTACTCGATCCATGTTAGCTGGCACAATGTCGGCAGTTATGGTGGTCGGGCCAGTGTTGGAGTATGTGGTGTGTGTGTCCATGTGACCAGGACGATTCAGCATTTGAACGGAGGTATGAACAATTCTCGGAGGAATTCTGAGGGGTTAAGAGAAGTATAAAAATTTACGCATTTGTTATAGAGTTATATGTCATTCTGGTGCGTCGCCTTTCGGGCAAAAGGTTTTAGTATCAAAACTATTGCTGGATAGTCGGTTATATCGGCAAGGCACTCCGCAGATATCACCTACAGCCGGTGGATTAATTGGATTCTAAGAAATAAAACATAAAATAATCTTCTTATCTTATACAACACACTGCAATAGCTTTACTGTTCAAACGCATGTACGTTGTGTTAACCCCTTTTGTTGTACCATTTAAAAAAAAACAATATCCTGTCCTATATCATTTTGTATAGAGAAATAGTTATAGTATACACCTTTCTCAAAGTAACTTGACCCCATAGGTAGAAACCAATCTTTATCCATGCATATTGTAAGAAATGCAACATAAAGTGTTGCTGGAGCGATTCCTATGAGCTATTGGCTAATCATTTATAACCAGGAAAAGCATTGCTCAAGTGCATTATAGTTTCTTTCTATTCTTAGTTATAATATGAATCGCACTTTTATCTTTTTTTTGGAGCAAAATGTAATAAACTAAAACTAACGATGTGGTCCAGGTGGCGTATATAGCCATCGCTGAGTTTGTAATTGTGGTGTTAACAATCGGTTGATTGTTCTCGTCCAATCGCATTCTCAATTCCATGGCCACTGGTGCTGAACAACTATAGAAATAATTTATTATATGTTTGAAATACTTAAATAGTTATAATTTATGGTCCGGCCGGTTAGTCTGGCGGTTAAGTGTGTCGCCTTTTAATCGAAAGGTTGCAGGTGCCAAACTGATCGCTAGCTAGTCGACTCTGTCCTTGGGCAAAGCACTTATGGACATTGACTGAACCCAGCGGATTAATTGGTTCTACCAAATTGAAGGAACGTGTCTATCATATACAACACACTGCAATAGCTCAGGTAACCCGACGGTGGGCGCGAGGGGATCTGATGATTGCCCGTGTGTTAAACCCCCTTGGTTTTCCCATTCACGGGGATAAAAATGAATATCCTATCCTATCCTAATTAAAACGCCTTGTGTCTGAATGGTTTGCTTGACCTGTTTATATACAGAGTTATATACAAAAAACGATTACATAGTTACAGAAATACAGAGTTATATACAAATAAACAAAAAAACACCCATTTTTAAACAACACAGTACCTTGAGCAGGTGACATTGCATTGGAAAGCAATCCAGTTGGAGCCAGTTTTTATACCAGTTTGTAAGTCAGCTCCAATAAGTTGCTTCAGCCATCTATTCCATCCACCCACTCCATTTGCTACTGGTTGGTAGTATGGGATGTATTGCATGTAGGTCATCATTTGGAGGGCTAAACAGAAGAAAATTTTAAATTAGTTTTTGATGGCATTGCTTCTGGCAAAGGAAATAGCAAAAGCTACTTTATATTCTTCAGATATGGATGGGTTAATTTATTTCAGTAAGAGTAAAGTAATAAGATTAATTTACTATTGCATTATGTAATAATAAATATTGCACCAAACATTGTCTGACTAATTAGTCTGGTGGTTTAGTGCGGCGCCGTTTATCCGAAAGGTTGCAATAGCTTTGTTAACCCGATGGTGGGTGCGAGATGATCTGACGATTGCCTGTGTGTCAACCCCCTTGGTTTTCCCATTCACGGGGATAAACATAAATATCCTACCCTATCCTATATTGTTACCTACCATCTTCCAAGTTAAGGTCTGTGTTTAACTTTTTCATTAGTTTTTCGGATTCCATGGAAATGTATCTGGCAATACGTGTGGATAAAGCAGGTTCCGTAATGTGGCAAATCTGTTGAAATGTCAAACAAAGATTTAATTATGACGATAATGTGTTTTTTTAAGTTTTTTGAGTTATAACAAAAGTGTACAGATTATATTCATATAGCAGGTCTGGGAGTAAACTGGTTAATTAGCTTGGTGGGTCACGGCAATAGCTCCAATAGTTTGATAATTACCTGAGCAATACCCCTTGTATGTTCTTATTAATGTGGATAAAACATGAATATCCTATCCATAAAAAAATTGTATTTTTCCTTGTATGCAATTAAATTTTCCCTTGTATGTTCTTATTTCTGTGAATAAAACATGAATATCCTATCCATAAAAAAAATTCTAAAATTTTAAATTAAATTTTACAAAACAGCAATGATTTCAACTTACAGTGTTAAGCTCATTGGCAATCCACTGCTGGTTCAAAAGCTTGTTCCAATTGAATGACAGAATCTGTGGGACCCATTGCACCCATGTAGTTGGTGTTAGGAGGTTTGGTCCCACCCAACTTGCAACTTGGGTGGTTCGGGATGGGGCCTTGCCTTGGCGGGGCTGGGATTGTAATTAACACATTGTTATTTAGAGCTGTAATTAGCAAGCGTATGATTAAGTGCAAATTAATACCACTTTTTACTTTTTATTACACATGCTCCGGACCGTTGGTCTAACGGTTAAGTGTGTCGCCTTTCAATCGAAAGGTTGCAGGTGCGAAACTGGTCGCTAGCTAGTCGGTTGTGTCCTTGGGCAAGGCACTTTACGGTGTATGATTAAGTGCAGTGTAAATCAATACCACTTTTTAGTACACATGCTGTTTTTGCAAAAAAAATCCATTTTTTGATGAATTTATGAAGTCAGTGTCATTTTTCGATTGTATGGTATTTTGTATTTGATTTATATCGCAAAATAGAAAGAATCAAACCAACTTTTTATTAAAACTGATATCGTTTTTTTTTTTAATTTTTTATTAAAGTTTAAAATTTTAATAAAACTGATTTCGTGGGTTTTACTTATTGCACAACCAGCACAGTAAACATGAAATAAAAATGGACATCTATGATTGTTAAGATGAAACATGTTAATGTACATTCCATTGCCACTACACAGTTAAACAGTATTATATTTTAAAAAAATTATACTTGAAGATTGTTATAAAAATCTTACAATGACTGTCATAGAAACATTGTAATATATATTTCAAAAAAACAATACTTTTAAAGAATTATGAAAACATATATTTAAAGAATCATACTATAGATACAATATACTGAATTTTTCATATAAACACTAGGTTTATTTTTCATAGAAACATTGGGTTTATTTTTCATAGAAACATTATATTTGACCGGTCATAGCACATGATTTTACCTGAGCTCTCCAGCATGTGAATTGGTATTGGTCTGGGTTGCTGGTTTGGGGAATCCCCTCACATCTATACAAGGCATCGTCAGTAAAGGAGAGAATCCACTTTCTCTGTGCTGCCTCCCACTGGATGGTTAGTCCGTTGGGTGAGTCCGGAAAACCTATGGTCGTCATGATCGGCCCGATGACCCCGCTGCTGACGGTGGAGTTCATCCGCATCCAGAAGAAGAGGTTGCTGATAGCAGATGAGCAAAGCCAGTCTGACGATCGACTGTTTTGCCGAAGATCAACCTCCACTATCTGGTTCCACAACGGGAATCTGAAATTTTAAACAAATTCACCTTTTGTAATTGATAACCTTAAAAATAAGGTATACCGAATGCTAGTATAATCGTTTACCTTCACACTATTTTTTTTAGATATTCGATTTTTAAAATAAACAATTTTGATCCAATTAGACTGCAGAAAAAAATTAGTGATCCGGTAACAATCTGTTAGCCATACGGTTGTGTACTTAGTCTGAATCCAATAGATTAATGATGTCATAAAATTAAATGAACGTTTTAATCATATACAACAAACTGCAATAGCTTTGATATTCCAACGGTGGGAGTCTGAATTTGACAATTACCAATGTAATAACGTCTTTTGTGCTTTTAAATATCAGAGAAAAACATGAATATATTATAGTAAAATGCAAACTACAACAGCCATAACCCACCACACTTTTGATAAGTAAATATATCAGTAATGGACGAATGGTTAATATATTAGTAATGGTGTATGGTTTTCGCTAAGTAAAACAATCAGTAAGTAAATATATTTTATCGTAAGATACAAACTACCATAACTCACCGTGGGGAGCCAATATTCCAGTGAACGAAGTATCTCGTGTCATCGAGTATGATCGACACATTCAACTTGACCACAGATGCAAGATCTACATGGAGTGAACGGAGTTGCAGGTTCCAAGTGGCACCTTGTTTCTGCCATTCAAGGTCGATGTCAACTGGAACGATTCTTCCGAGCTCGCCAAGTGTTTTAAGCCGAAGAACAAGATTGTTGAGTCGCAAAAGTCCAGGTGAATCCACCCGCATGTGGTTGATCAGCCTGAAAATGATTTAAATTGAACATAAATTGAGCTAAAGAAAAATAGGATAAGATAGGATATTTATGTTTATTTCCGTGAGTGGTAAAACCAAGGGTTTTACACATGTCAGATCAACTCGCGCCCACCATCGGGTTATGGTGGGCATGCATAACATATTGTGGGCATAACATAATGATATTTCAGTGTGTTGTATATTATAGACTTGTTCCTTCAATTAGGTAGAACCCATTAATCCGCTGGGGTCAAGCAATGTCCGTAAAGTGCCTTGCCCAAGGACACAACCGACTAGTTAGCGACCAGTTTCGCACCTGCAACCTTTCGATTGAAAGGCAATGCACTTAACCGCCACACTAACCGGCCGGACATGACCAACCGGTCGGAAATATAATAAGTAGATGCTAAACATGCATATCAAGGAATAAACATTCCAACATAGACTGTAAGCATGACTACTAAGGTGTAAAACTTTTTAAACTTAAAGTATATTTTGAACTTAATTCGAACTGGACAGTGTTTGTTAAATAAAAAGGCTGAAAACCTGTGTAACAGTATCCGAATATAACAAAGACAATTGAAAATAATGCATATTAATGTAATGTATCATGGCCTAAATTCCTGGTCCCGGGGCTACCATGGACCCACCCATATTAATGTAATGTATCACAGCCTACATTCCTGGTCCCGGTGGCTACTGTGGACCCGTCCAAATTAATGTAATGTAAGTAATGCTTACATGGGTGTTGTAACACTGAGGTCCATTGTCACTGCCATTGTTGTTGGGACGAATGTCATTGTCCACGTTTCAACCCACTTATTCATTGTCATCCTGTTGGAGCATGACGTTGGTGAGATGATGGTTGTTGATTCTATGTTGAGCGGCTCCGTCAACTGTGGCCCGTTGATCGTTGCTGTTGATGTGACGGTCCACATGCTTGCTTGTCTGCTGATTGTCCATGTTGCAGATGAGCCTGTTAACCTGATGTCCAATTCCGGTACACTTCGCGGCAAGAGGTTGTCGATCAAAGGCACGATGCGTAGGATTCTTGTGAGTGGGATGTTTGTGTTCATGTTGGTGATTCGGGCTGTGTGTGGAAGGCACATCTCGGCGATCAGCGTCACAGGGACACAACCGCTGGTTGCAACATCAGCAGACAACATCTCAGTGTCCAAAGCTTGCACTGTGAGTCTCCTTGGTCCATTGGCGGACGTGGGGGCAGCGAGGGTGATGGTTGTGGCCGGCATATTTCCAATCCTCCAGGTCGTAGTCACCATTCTGTTGATGCCATCTGGTGTGGAGATAGCCGTGGCACTTGACATGCCAATTCTCGAACGCAACAGCATAATTGTCATGTTTAGGTTTCCGACAGTAGGCCTGGATGCATGCGGGGTTGTCATGTTCCAGTTGGTTGCGATGTTAATCAATGGTTTCCACATCCTTGCAGTAATATCCCACATATTGACTGTTGTGTTGATGTCGGTTGCATAGTGAGTTGGTGTCATCTCAAACGCATTGGTCAGGATAACCAATGGAGTTGTAGCAGCTGACCGCACGATAATCTTAGTTGGGATGCAGATCTTCATACCTTTCATCGGTTGCAGGTAGCCTTGACAGGTGTTTGCAACGATCCATTTTGTCGTGTAGTAAAGGGTGGTT
Source organism: Ciona savignyi (assembly GCA_000149265.1). Classification (NCBI taxonomy): domain Eukaryota; kingdom Metazoa; phylum Chordata; class Ascidiacea; order Phlebobranchia; family Cionidae; genus Ciona; species Ciona savignyi. Next base: position 669,065 of record CH002809.1, on the reverse strand, counting down.
GGTGTGGAAGATGTTCATTTCTGCAGCAGCTGCATCTCTTTCAGGGGTTGGAGTGATTCTAATGGTGGTCTTGATGGGGGTGCAAGGTGTGAAAGAAGTCCACATCATTACAGACGAGTTAAACGATCCAAGCCACATCTGTGCGGTGGCATCCTTGTTTAACAGAGTCTCGTAGTCAACAAGCATGATCGGAGCCATCTTGGACGACGCTTTATTCATCATCATCAGGGAGGTGTTAAGGTTTTCTACATACTGGGTGTCAGACATCATGAAGTTGTACAACAACTCGTGTCTAATAGTGGGAAGGTTGACCAACACATTAGCTTGTAGTTCCCATACAGATCCAGGATGGGCAGTGACAATGATCTTCACAATCTTAGCAGTTGAATCCTGGATTGCGATATCGCAAGGCCCACCTAGAACAAGACTAGCATGTCCAGTGATAGTCACAAGATCGCAGTTCATGGGCGCAATGGTCAGTGTCAGATCCCTCATGTTCAAACCGGTCAGTTGGCCCAGGTCGTTTCGGACGAGAGCAACGTTCATCCGTTGCAGATTGACCCCCATGATCCGAACATCACGGACGACCATCTCGTCCCCATGGAATGTGATGTCCATACCCAGAGACGCGGCCTCAGTGTTAGGAGTTCTGTAAAATTATTTGAAATTATTTGTATTGTTAAAACGTACAGCAAAAATATTTAAATCATTTATTTGTATATTTTTTATATATTTTTTTTTAATTGAAATTATTTGTATTGTTAAAACGTACAGCAAAAATATTTAAATCATTTATTGGTATATTTTTTGTATTTTTTTGGTTAATTGAATTTATTTGTATTGTTAAAAAGTACAGCAAAAATATTTAAATCATTTATTGGTATATTTTTTGTATTTTTTTTTGTTAATTGAATTTATTTGTATTGTTAAAACGTACAGCAAAAATATTTAAACCATTTATTGGTATATTTTTTGTATTTTTTTTGTTAATTGAAATTATTTGTATTGTTAAAATGTACAGCAAAAATATTTAAATAATTTATTGGTATATTTTTTGTATTTTTTTTTGTTAATTGAATTTATTTGTATTGTTAAAAAGTACAGCAAAAATATTTAAATCATTTATTGGTATATTTTTTGTATTTTTTTTGTTAATTGAAATTATTTGTATTGTTAAAATGTACAGCAAAAATATTTAAATCATTTATTGGTATATTTTTGTGAACACTGAAATAGTTCTTATATGGTAGATTTAGCACTGTTCGACATTATTATATATTTAACAATGTGTGCTTGGCATTAAATACATGATTGTGAGCATTTGCTTTAAATGTGAAACAAAATCCCAATTATCAAGTGTAATGAAAGATTAAAATGTAATAAATTTAATTTGCTGCATCGTTTACATAAAGTTGACTAAAAAAGTCAAGAATTCGCTGACTCACCTCAACATAATTCGCGACTCATCATTTCCCCAGATCAGTAGGTTCTTCAAGGAGAGAATTTCACTTTGGATCTCTATTTCATTTTGAAGACGCTGTCCAACTACTTGGCTGAAAGTTTCATTTAAGCAGCCAGAGTAAGCACCCATGTTTTGAGATAGCGCACGTGTTTGGAGCATGTAGCGGCGTCCCTGCAGTGTTTCGACTGTTGTGGAGAACAAGATGTGCGGAGCTGTAGTTCGGCCAACGTTCGCCTGCCATTCTGTGCTGGCTGATACAAAGGAAGCTTGGTCAGGACGAGTTCCCATGCTGTAAGACATTGTCCACAAGCTTGTCCTTGATGTCATTATGTGGATAGACGCCTGTTTGCTTGATGGGTTTGTTGCATCAAACACCAACTCTCCTTCGATTTCTCCTAGACACATTTCGCACGGCCAAATCGGGGAAAGAAGTTTGGAAATTCCAACTTCAGAGACGAAAGGCCACATGTTGATTGAGGTTGAAATGTTGGTCTTTAGCAAAGCAGAGTTGCGGTCTCGGAATTGATTGATCATTGAAACTATCGCTTGTCCGTTACAGCTGGTCAGTCCAAAGTTGAAAGCTTGAAGATAGTTTGTCGGGCTCGCATCTGGTACTTGGATGGTTGCTGATGGTGCATTTGGACCAGTATACACCGCCATTGTGAGGTTGGTTTGGTTGTTCAAAGACCAAGTGCTCTTGATGTCAATATCGCCATTTATAAATCGCATTCGGTTCATCCAGGAGTAGGTGTACGAAAGAGGTGCGATGTAGACTGATCTTCCCTCCATCATGATTGTTGTGACTCTTCCATTTCTCACTTGTAGAACGTTGGTTAAGATGTTGCTTGAATTGCAGCTAAGATCTAGCAACAACCCTTGACTCTGTGGGTATTGCGCAGTTGCTGCCAAAACCACAGGTTCAACGAACATTGGTGTCTGAATGCTTGATCTAGTTTCAACGTTCAAACCGCCTATGCCTGCATTTCTTGGAATAGTAGCAGTGGCCGTGTGATTCATTATGATGGTGTTAACTCTAGACTGCCACCTCAAACTGGTTTGATCCAGTTGAGTCCGGATCAAACATGGTGAAGTTGGATCGTTCTCGTTTCCGCAAACAACCTTATAATCGAATGATGGTGTGCTTGACCTAAGGTCAATTGCAAATGCTGGGGCATTGTTGCGGTTTATTTGAAGCAGAAGAGAGTTAGCGGTCAACATTTCATAATTCATTCTCATTCTGATGCTCATAGGACCTGTTGTTGGGTGAGCAACAGTACAAGTTGGTATGTTGATAGTGATTCCTTGTCGTGGTAAGACTTCAGCCTCGCAGTTGATTAGCAAAGGACTGTTTCTTGTCGTTAAAGAAGCCTGACTTGCTTCAGGTGTCATTGAGTAGTCGAACCTTGCCATATCTGTGTCCAGGACAACACTGTGACTACGAGCACCATTAAAGGTAATGTTTAGGCCTAATTGAGCTGGGAGATATTGTGAAGCCTTTGCTTGTTCAATATACAACTGAAGATCTTTTCCTCTTCTGAAATCCGAACCCGCCACAAATACCAAACGGTTGATCCAAGAGTCAGCGTTCTGCCTACCATCAAAACGTACAGAATAGTTGAAACCGTCCGCAGAGTTAATACTTTCAATGCGCAGAGTGGAGCAGTTCTGTGTAGAATACTTCTGGGGCATGCCCTTGCTGTTGTAGTATTCCGTAAAGTTGGGACATTGGGTGGTCTGGAAAAAGAAAATATTTGACTGGTTTGCTGGTCACACTTGTGTAGAATTGTATTTGCGTGCTGCGTTGCTTACAATATTTCACAGCAAATAAAAATAAAGCATTTTTAAACCACTAACTGACCAGAAAATAAGTTCATAAAAAAAACTATCAACATTTTTTATCAATAGAAGTGTTAAATAAGACAAGTCCATTTATTTCAATAAATACACTTTACTATTTAAAGTATTTGACCATGCAATAATTAATATTGCAATCAAATTTGATTAAAAATTGTATTTTTCCATTGGAAATAGTTACCTTCCCTAAATCTAATCCCATTTCCAAATGTTTTAATATGTAATCCCTCATACATTATAATTTAGTTTAGTTTATTGTTTGTTTCCACAATGAAAACATAAATCAGGACTATTAAAAAAAAATTTGGAAAACAGGAAAATCGGCAAAACGACAGTCGTTTAGAACACGTCTAAAAACAAACAATAAATTAGGTTATTTTTTGTTTCCACAATGAAAACATAAATCAGGACTATTAAAAAAATCAGGACAAAACGACAGTCGTTTAGAACACGTCTAAAAACAAGCAATAAATTATTAAAATTCTAGCTTACTTGAACGAGCTCCAAAACATTTTGGTAGCATCGAAGGTGAGGGCGGCATTGCGAGGGATTGGTCTCCGACGCGATTCGGCCACTGCTGAAGTAGCCTACCCATTGTGGTGAATCTGAAAATATCCCACCCTTGACGGAGATCCTGTACCGATGTTGAGATTTGTCTTGGATGTTGGTTTGGTCGAGTAGAACAGCAGCAGCGTTTGCAGAGTACCGGTAGCTCGACCGTGGGTAGTAGAAGTACAACAAAGGGTTGGTAGCGGAATATGATGACACAACACCAATCTCTGCTTTTACCAACACATTATCCTGATATGCAGTTACCCAGTCAGATGAGATGTTGTATTCTATACCACTAGCGTGTATGAATGATGAATCCAATCTAACTTTCCGGCATTGGGAGAATTTCGGGACTTCTGTAAGTTGACTCGATTCGTGCAAAACACCGAAATTGTACTTGAACTTAGCAGGGATAATCGGGATACAGTTATGGCAGGTCGTGTTCAGTACAGCGTGAAAGTAGGGAATTTCAGGCGCAAGGATGGAAGTAACTGCGTTAAAGTATCCATCTCCAAAATTTAAGCCAAAATTTCCATGTAAGGAGTGTGAATCATACTTGAGACCACTGCGGTATCCAACCTTTAGTCTGTTGTTCTTTATAGCGTTTGATTTGACCATATGCAGCATTTTTGGACTCATTCTTGCGTAGTCCAGCATGGAGTGATGGGCGTCGACCATGGCTGAATAAGTCCTGTATTTCTCTTTGTGATCAATTTGCTCCGAGATGGTAATAAGTGGAAGGCTAACATGGATGCTATGGCATCTGCTGCACTGCTGCGGCCAATGTGCGACTTTTACCCCGTAATTTGTGGTTTGTGGGGCCGCCAGACCATAGATAGAGTCGTGGATGACGCTGCCTGCCGTGACTGAAGCAATAGTGTCAAGATCTTTTTGCTGATTAAGCAGAACGCGAGCTTTGTAAGTGTTGGGTCTTAGAGTGGGGTGGTCTTCAGTAATCCGGACCTGGTCCTGTTCTTGTGGTGACATCATTGAAACCGGGATCCCTTGTTTTGTGAGTATTATCCTCTGCTGAAGATCGAGGTGACTTGAGTTATGCGAGCTCATGTCCCACTGAATCTGAGCTGTGTTGATGGTGGTAGTGGCCTTCCAGACAAACGGAGGGGGCGTACTTTGGGATTGAGCCGCCAAATCGAAACGGGTGTTGAAGTAGTGAGGTTCATTGTTGCTCCTTCTCGTTGCTTCTATATGCATATCCTGGTGGAGGATTCGTGTCGAGTCGTTTGTCGTCGTGTACGCCATGCTGAGTCGGGAGTACGGGAATGATGTCTTTGTGATGTCATTGACGGAGATTTTGGTCTTATAACCAACGTTGTTGTTGGTTGATACTTCAACACCAGATATGTTGATTGCACACAGCTTTCCCATGGGCTGGTTCACCTGAGTATGTGCAACAACTAAGTTATCCAGTAAATAACCAAGAGTCTGCAGTGCAAAGCATAATATAACTATAGGTGCGAAACTGGTCGCTAGCTAGTCGGTTGTGTTCTTTACCGAGGCACTTTACCGACATTGCCCGAACCCAGCGGTTTAATGGGTTCTCCCAAATTGAAGGAAAGTGTCTATCATATACAACACACTAAAATAGCTCCGGTAACCCGACAATGGGCGCGAGGTGATCTGACGATTGCCCGTGTGTTAACCCCCTTGGTTTTCCCACTCACGGGTATAAACATGAATATCCTATCTTATATCGTGATTATCGTTAAAAAATAATGTTATGTTACTGTGGTGTAACACTCTTTATTATAATATAACGATTATGGTATAAAATGTGACAGGCCTTCTTGTATATATTGTAAGGCCTACCAAAATTACTTTTATATTTGGTGAATGATATTAGAGATACGCAATCGTTAATGAGAGGCCAACTATTACTTAAAGTTCAAAAATTAAATATGGTATAAACTTAACTAATAAAATTATATACTATATAATACAACACAACTATTAAATAATTCTTCATAGCCACAAAATCCGGTTAATAAGGTTATTTTTTACACTCAAAATTTATTTTTTGGTGCATTATACTGTCTTTGCCGTCATTATACATTATTATACTTATACATTATTATACTTAATGACTTTGCCGTTTTTAATAAATTTTAGTTGTATTATATGGTATAAAATTATTTAGTGAAGTATAAGTAGTCACATTATTTTAAAATACACAGTGCAGCCCACATTTAGATCGAAAAAGAAGAAATCAAATGTAATAAAATCAAATATGCCGATTCCTGTAAATTTCAAAGCAGCAACACTAGGCTACAAAGAAATTAGATGTATAAGCAGCACTTTGTGCAATGAACTTTCATAGAATTCAGTTTCAGGATAAAAGTTTTGTTTTAGAAAAAACATCAGATTGTTGAAATGATTTGTCAATAAACTTGTGTCCTGATATGTTGCCTTTACTGTATTAAAGGGTTTATCTTAACAGCTTGTTTAAAATGGTATGCTTTGCACAAAAGTAGACTCCCACAATTTTTAAATAGTCTATCATATGTCTGAAGTTTCAAATATCTTACATTGACAGTGACCACGTAACCAGAATAATCCGGTTTTAACTGGATGTAACCGGATGCGGTGATGTCGCCAACCATCGGAAGCTGCAGGCTAGAACTGACGACGTATTTGTGTGTGTCCTCAGTTTCCTGCAACAAGCAAGGGGTGAATTCAAAATCTAACGCATAGAGTTTTATAATTTTTAAACGAGTTTTAAAAATCATGCTGCAAGAACACTGCTATTTATTCGTTTGATAAGTAGACTTTAATCTAGAAACTCTTTAAGAATATGCTTTAAGGTGGGAGGAGAAAATACCGTATTTAAAATATTTATTCACTGTAACCGTTTTATAGCTAAAACCAAAAGTTTAATTGGTGACGCTATTGCAGTTTAAATAATTTGAACTATAAAGCAACAAGATCATGGTAGCTATTTCATGGATACTAGCAAACTTGGCTGCTATTTTTGGGTTGAATAATAGGTCCCAGACAGTAAAGTAATAAGTTTCTCAAGGTCTACATGTCTGGTGTTATGGACCTGTGGTCACCAATGTAATGTAATGCAACAAATCAATATGCTTACGTGGAAGAAGTAGCTGAAAAATTCACTCCTGTGGGCTTGATTCCTCTTGATTGAAATAATATTCGATGAAACAATTCTCCCCGATGGATTCGTCACGTTCACGCTTGTCAGCAACCCTTCAATTTGTGATGTCATCGAAGGAGACCGGTAGATTGCAGCATTGGACGCAACGACCCATGGGGAATTCCCATTCATGGCTACTTCACACCTGACCTCACCGACAGTGGGTATGTAGGCAGCGGTAATATTGACAAGGCCGGTAAACTGTGCCTGGTGGTCTGACTGCCTTGACAGCTGTGGATTAATCAAAGATTTAAAGAATGTATTAAGTAATGAGGTGAAATGAATGGTATGCAGCTTGAAATATCTGCAAATTGTCAGGCCGGTTAGTCTGGCGGTTGAGTGCGCCGCCTTTCAATCGAAAGATTCCAGGTGCGAAACTGGTCGCTAACTAATCAGTTGTGTCCTTGGGCAATGCACATGGACATTGCCTGAACCCAGCGAATTAATGGGTTCTACCAAATTGAAGAAACGTGTCTATCATATACAACACACTGCAATAGCTCCGCTAAACCGACGGTGGGCGCGAGGTGATCTGGCGATTGCCCTTGTGTTAACCCCCTTGGTTCTTGGGCTCAACTCTGTGATGTCAGTTTGTCAATAAAAGTCAGTTTTTACATTATTACAACATTCATATATAGATATTATTCCCGTGGATGGGAAAACCAGGGGTACGGGTAATCATCAGATTACCTCCACCGTCGGGTTACCGGAGCTACTCCTTAATTTTCCCATTCACAGGGATAAACATGAATATCCTATCCTATCCAAATTCACAGAACACAAGTAGTAATCACGCAGGCAGAAAGACATAAGCTGAAAAACATTGTTCAAAAAATGTTCAAATCCCGACCTGAACATTAATTCCTCGACTTGGTGTCACTTCTCCATTCACCATGGATTGCATACTGCCCCATGTGGTGGATACTTGGTAGTGGTTCATAGCGGCGCTTTGAATGTACAACCCTGCGTCCCATATCGGTTCTCCACATGCCTGTGATAAATTTTAATTAGTAATTTGTGATAGATTTTAATTAGGTCAATGAACTTATGGTTACTAATATAACTGAAAACAATTAGTAAATGGTTTTGCAAGATGGTGTCAAAGAACATTTAATGTCACATTTAACATTTAATATATCGGTTCTCCACATGCCTGTGATAGATTTGTTATGAAAAAACAATTTTAAAATGATTCTGCAAGATGGCGTCAAAGGACATTTTTGAGAGAGAATTAGTTTTGTCGTAATGCGACCATTTTTTTGGTGAACTTATGGTTACTAATATACCTGAAAACAATTGGAAAATGGTTCTGCAAAATGGTGAGGACAGGTTTTAAAAGAGAATTAGTTTTATCATAATCCAACCACTTTTGATCTGGTTAAATAGTCTCTATCGTCGAAGAAGGTTTTTCTAATCAAACACTTTTGACATGGTTGTTTCTTTTTTTGTCGAAAACGGTGCTTAAAATGTTTAAAGGTCCTAGTATGTTAGGTATTGTGATTATCGATACGGAATTGTAGTTATAAACAAATTCTGGATAATAACCATGATATCTGGATTAGACCAAATAGCCTCATTGATATTCAGCTAAAAGCTGGATCATTCGGTGCCAGGTAATTTTATAATGTTCATAGTGATTTATTTTATTCGCTTGGTGTTTTATTGTATAAAAGACAACCATCCGACAATATCTATCATGAACCATTGGTATTTTATAGTTTTGTGCTTAAAATTGTTCTTGTTTTATTTTAAAACCATCTTAGCAATATCAGCAACATTTTTTAAGTAAAAGCAAAAATTGCATTAAAAAATAAAGAAAGAAATAACTCACTGTGTAATAAATCCCGTTTCCACTATCGCAATTTCCCATAATGCATTGTTTCGGACATGTTCGCTCAGGTGTGGTAATGACCAATGAACCGGATCGAGCTTCCACTGGTTGAACTCTGTGGTGTTATTATGTCAATAAAAGTCAGTTTTTATATAATTACAACATTCATATATAGATAGGATTGGCGATATTGGAGTCTTTTGTACGTCAGGAATAAAAATAAATAGCCGCCCACCCACATAGTAGTACATTGCGATGTATTAGTAACCATAAGTGCATTGATCCATAAACTGACCGGTTATCTTATTAGCACAGTATTCATTAGCCAAACGGTAGTGGAATCAAAACCAACCTTTAGCTAGTCGGTGATATTTTAGGACAAGGTATTTAACGTATATTACCAACAACATTGGATTATGAAGTTAATCAAGAAGTGGAGAAATGTCTAGGTAAAATAAAGCTCCTGCAATCTGCTTAAGGTTATTTGATGATACTGGTATTTTCCCATTCCCGTGAATAAACATGCGTAGGCTATTCGTCCAGTTAGTCTGGCGGTTAAGTGCGTCTTTCAATCGAAAGGTTGCAGGTGCGAAACTGGTCGCTAGCTAGTCGGTTGTGTCCTTGGGCAAGGCACTTACGAACATTGCCTGAACCAAGCGGATAATTGGGTTCTACTGAATTAAAGGAACGAATGTATTATACACAACACACTGCAATAGCTACAGTAACCCAACGATGGCACGAGGTAATCTGACGATTGCTCGTGTGTTAACCACCTTGGTTTTCCATTCACAAGAATAAACATAAATATCCTATCAAGTCTTACTTGATTCTGAACAGCTCCGTAGTTTGCGGAAGTGGCTCGAAATGGGCGACAATCGAGTTTGGCGTTGTCACAATTGAGCCATTCACATAGCTGTTATGAGTCGTCGTCAATTGGAATCCAGTTCCACTAGAGGCGCCATAGGGCAACTGAACACGGTTACTGCAGACGGTGGGTGACTGTATTCTGAAAAACAATTTTGATTGATTTTCGACATAAATATTTTTTAATTATTTAGTTTAGTTTTTTTTTTGTTTCCACGATGAAAACACGAAGCGGGACTATTGATAAAAATTTGGAAAACGGGAAATAACCGGCAAAACGACAGTCATTAGATTTATATTACTAGCTAAACATATTTTCCTTTTTGTAGTCCTTCCGAAATTTTATATAACGATACTTATATAGAGAAGCCACACATAAATCATATATATTAATACAAAGAAAATGGTGCGACAATACTGGCGCGACAGTACTTGTAACACCTAGTGATGGTAATATTGAAGACCTGGTGCTTAGTACAACACCTAGTTGTAGAATTATTAAGAACCTATGCTTAGTACAACACCTAGTGGTGAAAATATTAAGAACATGTGCTTAGTACAACAGCTATTGGTGGAAACATTAAGAACATATGCTTAGTACAACACCTAGTGGTGGAAAATATTAAGAACATGTGCTTAGTACAACAGCTATTGGTAAAAACTTACATTGCTTTCATTCCTAGGTTAATCCGTCCGGAACCAGTTAGGAAAATCTGCTTTGCCTGTACCATGAGGTCCATATCAATATCGTGGTAGTAGGGTACGTTGCACCCCATGACACGAGGTAAGCCGACGGTGGTTGGGAACGCCATGTTCACATCCACCCACTGGATGAATTCCACCGCTTTGTATGTCCATCCTTTCTCCAGCATGTCAATTATCTAAGGTGGAAACAATGTTTAAGGTTATTTATGGGAATAGAAAGCGGTAAAAAAAATTCACCAGTTTACCTCGTGTTCATGGCCATAATCGTTTCTTAGAAACGAAATAAGATAAGAACAAAATTTGTAAATGCATGCAAAAGGGGATAGACACTACCGTTCCCAAGGACACAACCGACTAGCTAGCGACCAGTTTGGTACCTGCAACCTTTTAGATTGAAAGGCGACGCACATAAACCGCCCCCAGAATAATCAATCGGATATCAAGGTGCTTGATATTAGTAGTCATGGTGTATTTAAACAATGTTCGTCATGCAATGTGAAGAATTTAGGTAATTGACACCATACGCATTTATCTAATATATTAACCTAGATATTGTCATACTAGTTTAACTTCTACAATACCACGAAAGCATGTAGAGATAAAACAAACCTTCCACATGTTGAATATGTTCAAGTTCTTCATGCTTGGGATTCGCGTCAGGTATTCTACTGGGAGGGGAATTCCCATCACAGAAACTTCCAATGCTGGCTTGCTTTGGAAGGCCAGTATGTTGTAAGCCATCCAGGCCTAAGAAGAATATTAGCTGAGAATGCAAGTAACTACTTTATGTTGTATTTTTTTAAATATAAAAAAATATTAATGAAAACACATATTATGTGAGAGAACTGGATATTTAATAAAAACATTAAAGAGAAAACAAATAATAAGCTTGTTAATAATAGTTAAACAAATAGGGCATATACTGACTATATAATTTATGATATTATCTTAGATGCAAGC